>JARHVA010005565.1:205000-230000 GCA_037957365.1 Torreya grandis | reverse complement strand
AATCTTAACACACATTTATCACATATCACTTGAGCACTTAAACAAGGTCCTAATCTACCATCCTCTCACACTTGCATGTTATCTTATCAGTTAATCCTTATGTTATGTTTTTACACACCTAAAATAATCTCATTATCTATTTTAAACCTACTAAATATCCTACACAAATGTCTCCACACTCTCGGTTCAATTCATCTATACACAGGTTGGTTCAAGTCAGTTCCATAGACTCGATCACTACCACTGGTCAATATTGACCATTCTAGTTAGAACCAACCCACTCCCACAAATGGATATTTTATAAAATCAAACCCATCTATAGGTTCAGCCTAGGATTAAATTCAAGATATGATAAAAGGCACAACACTTAACCAATCATAACTAGAAGAAGAAGAAATGTGAATACATAATCTCCACACTTAACCAATCATAACTAGAAGAAGAAGAAATGTGAATACATAATCTCAAGGGAAAGCAAGGATATGTCAAATTCAATCCTAATAAGGATGAACTAATTTTAGATACATTATTTCAAATTTAAAATATTTCAAAGATACAAAAAAAATGAAAATAATCAAAAAATATAAAAACATTCAAATATTCAAAAAAATGTAAAATCAGGACTTGAGCATGACATAATAATCATTTTGCACTATTTAAATATGTTATTTATCAAATTTTTTGTAGATGTAATATTATTTACACATACACATGAATTTCATGGTATGTTAGTGTTATGTAAGACATAAAGGTTAGATATGGACATACATATGTTGGTTTTCTTTCTACCTAGTGGTCATGTCGATACTAGGGGCATCTTATTCCATAGGTTTCATTATTATAGGTTATGTCTTTGTAGGACATTTATACCATGTTGAAATACTTATATTACTTTCACATGATTGCTATTTTCTCATTTATTACATAATGATACATGATATGCCATTATACTATGATGTGACATTTAAACATATGGATGGTAGAAACTAGGTCCTTGTTCTTTACTCCATTATTTATGTTACTCTTTTACATGATATTTTACTTTGTGTGTGGCCCTTGGAATTGATTTATGTGACATCATTGATGTTAAATTTTTTTAGATATTCCTATGTGTGGCCCTTATACTTGTTTTTTTTGACATTATATGTCTCGTGTATGTGTCCCTTGGCCTGATCTATGACACTAACACTTGCACTTGTTAAGATTGCTAACATTGAGGGGCACCATGATCTATATCATGCATTGTTACTATGTAGTCTTATTTAGTTACACTTCTACTACATGTTTCAATGATACACTTATATAGACATGACACTTACATTACTTGCATTCCATATGGTATATCCGTGCCTTGATTGATACATACATCACTATGATGACATATCTTCTACATGATCATATGATATTACATGATGTCATATTTATACATGACATGATGTAGTTAACTCTTATTTTTAGATGAGTGACTTATAGGATAAATACCTCATCACAAAATGGGGGCATTACAATGGGCTTGTCATAGAGACATAAGCATCCATGAGAAAAAAACATATCAGATTATAGATTGGTTCATATACATGACAAATATAGGCACACTGATACAAATTATAGTGACATATGTCATGCATATGCATTCACTTTATAAAAATTTGATCATAAATTCATTGTTATCATTAATCCCTATAATTACCCATAAATACATGCCAATTATTATAATATGCAAGATTTCAATGTGACTACATATATTTTATAAGAATTTACAATAGTTTATGGATAATTCCATACTTATTCATGCACAACTCTTAATTTTTTATTTGTCATTAGTGTTTGTTCTTATGAAATCATGTTACACATTCAGAGAGTTCATTAATAATAAATAACTAGTATACATTCCATCACGAAGAATATTCAATTAATTTAGACACTGATTACATGCTTTGATTATACTTAACAATAAAATACTCAAGGAAAACCATGTGTTGATCTCTATTAAATTATAGTTCAATTTCAATCTCTTCTCTTACAATGATAAAATATATATACTGCTAAGAAAATAAAATGACTCTTCATTTTCATGACTTTTCATCTTCTTGAACAAAGGGAACCATTTGACTTCTACATACCTTTGATATCCTATACGAAACCATATTTTATAAAAAATAAATTTTGTTTCCTTATTATATATGAAAATAATAGTACGACTTATGGTTTACATCTTTAAACTAATAATTTCTTACACTTAAATAGTTATGTCATCTGAGATAGTGGTGCTAGTAGATTATTGTTGACTAAAGTTAGAGTAATTATCATACACTTAGTTATTGGCTCAGTCAATAAGTAATGGTTTAAGTTTATATTGAAGTGATGTTTTCAATTTTTCCCTTCTTATGCACTACTTAGCTTCCATTTCATGTTTTCAAGTAATAATCATAATAACCTACAACCCTTTATGGTTTTTCAATAGGTTCATGTAACTAGGAGGACGCCCTTATAGGTTTTCAACCAACCCCACTCTTAAAGGTTATTGCCTACCAAAAAGTTCCATCTTAAAAAAATTGACCAAATTTATACATGGGTGGAACCTTATTGCATCTAATGTGGCATAGTTTGTGATTTTTTATAAGGGTTACCCTATGATGACTCAGTGGTTAATAAGGAATTTATCAATAAGGGTGTAAAATTTGATGCTAAAATAGGTAGTTATTGAAGAATAATTATAGGAGGTTGTATTGCATAAAATACTTTATTCACATAAATGATTTGTATAAGTTGAGATGGTAGGATATATTATAGTTCCTCAATGATTCTTTGGATGGACTATCAATATTTTTGAGATCTTGTTTGTAATTACTCTGATTGATAAACACATCCCTAACCATGTTGAATAGTATGTGTAGAGAACATGGCTTTGCAAAATGGTCTATATGTCATCATCTATTGTAGTTGAAATGATTATCTTAGGTTGTGCATCCTTTATTATATGTCTTGTGTACACTAATCCATTTTATCAACATACGTCTGCATTTCAACACCTAAAAATGTGCTACATATAATTTTCAATTCTCAAGTGCATTTTTGGGCCATGACATTATCTCTTGATGAAAGAGACTTGTGCAATGTAGTGTCTATATTGGCTAGTGATGCCTAGTGGATTTCTATTACTACCTTTGATTTATATGCTTTAAAATGTCTAGATAATGTATTTTAAGGCATCCTAGAGTTATTCCTTCTAGTCAAGAATCTACAAAGAGCTGACGGCTTAGTGCACAATTGTATCTAGTATTTATTCATACTCTTATAGTTGCTTGAATATGACTTATGTTTCACTACATATCTATTATACGTGGGTTTTGATTTATTACAAACATTACATTATGGCCCAATCTTGAGTTAACTCTATGAACTAAACAAAGAATTGTTTTTTCTTTGATATGAACTAGTTTCACAAAACCTATTAAACTAGTGTTAGGTGGGTGTTTTTAATTAGTTTATATGTTTTGGCAAGTCTCTCATGTATCTCAAAATTATCTTCACATAGTTAGGTATTTTATACTCAATCTCATATGATTTATTCATTATTGATGATTGAAAGGTAGTAATACCTTCGATCTTCTTGTAAAATGAGAGTTGAGATGTATCTAGAAAAACCTCCTAGCTTATAGGTCATAAGGCCAATTATGTCATGATAGTTATAGATGTTGTTGGTTAGTTCCTAATATATGTAATAGGTATCATGAATTTGGTTCATTGTAATGTTGGTGTTTTAATGTCCATCCACAAGAGTTGTTGGACTCACCTTTTTCATGTTCTTACTCTTACACTTGTCCTTGGGTAAACCCCAAACTTATAGACACTTCCAAAGGTTTTGTTTTTGCCTTAGATACTATAACTTGTGTTGTATATATTTTTGTTAGGATTATGTTGGATTTCCTTATCATATCATTTTATATGCTTGACCAGAGTCTACTTGAGTTATCTTTGATACTTCATCCTATAATTTCTTCTCTTGTTCTGCCTTATCCCTCTCAGATTTTTTTTAATGTGTCTTTCATTTCATAATATTATGTACCCTTATTTTTTGTCTCTTCTTACTTATGTATGGATTCTTTCTATTTTTCCTCAACCTCCTTGGCTACTTTTTTAACCTTGTCCTTATTTTATTGATCCTTCTCCTACATAGCTTTTTCTTAACATTTTTGAAGCAAGGATTCCTTGAACTTCTAAGATTTCTATTCAATGACCTTCTGTTCTTCTCATTTAGCCTTTGTAATCTCTTACTCTGGCTACTCCTCTACTCTAACTTGTGCCTCATCTTGATCAAGATTCTCCCACCTTAGAAGTCATTCCACTAGTGTTTACTATGGTTGTGCACCTAAGTCCATAGTATCATAACCATATGAGATTTTTTATGCATTTATTAGGGAATATGGAGAAATTTTGGGTGAAGGTGGTGGAGAAGGAGAAAGAGATTGTGCCACTTGGTATTTTGGCATCACTACTTTTGGTTGTGCAGATGGAGGAACCAAAATTGTCTTATGATGTTTCATAGAACTAGTCTCAATTATTGTTTATTCTACTTTTACTTCTTGTTTAATCCTAAATTTGGATATGGATACTATTGGGACAAATGGAAATGACAGATGAGAAAGATACTTAATTAGTTATGAATCTAATATAAATATGAATCTAGATCATGTAGGAAGAAAACTAGAATAATATTTTTGAATAGTCATCAAACTCTAAGTTAAGTACCTTTGTAGTTATAGACACTTATGTCATCCTAGGATAATTACATTGATGCTAGTGTTTGGGTTGGATGTAGGTGTCCTCTAAAAAATATTTATTGGAGTAGGATACAACCACCTAGATGCTTTTGGGTTTTTCATTTCCTTCACTCTAGTGTGTTCATATCTATGTCATGGACTATCACTCCTTGTCAAATAGTAAAACCCTAGTTATTCATCTTCATATTGGCTATGGTAAAAATGAGTTAGTTGGTACATGATTTTGAGCTACCCTAAACACCCATATATCAATGATAACTACCTACATATCCAATACTTTGAAGAGGGCCTCTAACTTATGTAGTTCTCTCCTACATTGTTACTTATGTGTGAATCATGCAATATGTGGAAAGAAAGTACAAAAATGACCTATAGCTTGAAAAATTGGGCTCTTAGGTTACTCCTTCAAGACTTTAGACATGTTTATGTGTTGTCCCTATGAGTGATATTGAATAATGAGAAAATAGGGAAGCTTTTCTAAATTGAATGCTTAAAAATAATTCTTTTGATAAGTTTCATTGGTTTATGCTAGGTCTTTTTTAGGTTACGAATGATTGAGGATTGATCTTGTATTTAAACCAACCCCTTTGGAAAATATCTCACATAATAGCACTTAGGATGACCATTAGGATACATTTAATTTGTAAATTAGATTACTTTAAGGTATTAGAAACTTACGTTGGAGTAGGACACATGCATTGACGTAAGTGTCTATTCAAGATGCAAGTGTCCAAGGAGAAAGAAAATAGGCACATGCTCAGATCATGCAGAGGTGTAAGATAAATAGTTTTTAAGCATTTTGGGCAAGATATAAGGCATAGGTTATCAACATACGAATGATCAAACTAATCTATAGGCCAAGGTGAAAATAGATAGTGGATATGAGATTTACGGAAGTGGGAAAGGTCTATAATTGAGAGGAATAACCAAGGTTTGATTTTTCCAAGTGTACAAGACTGATTTGTTATATAATTCATAAATAGTATCTAGACTTCCTCTTCAACTCCCTCTATGATTATGCATGTTTAAATTCACTCTGAAATATATAGAGATGTCCTTACAGGTCCCAATGTGTGAGATTTATGTTTCAAAGGCCTCAAAGGAATCTTTTGTTCAGTGTCACCTTCTGCTAATAAGGATTTTCACACAACCTATTATCTTGGTGGAATTTGTTTTGTCACTTATTTTATTTTATCTTCTTATGTATATTTTTTGGATGTAGATGCCCCTTCTTGAAATATTTCATCCATTATTTTCTTGTCCACCTCTTCATGTTCTAAAATTTCCACTATGATGAAATCTAATGGTGGAGGGATCAACATCAGTAAGGTAGATGGAACATTATTTCACACTTAGCATGTGCAAACTTCCTTCCAAAAGAATAGTCACTTATCTACTTTATATTCAAAGATATCATTCTTCATATAGTCAAGTAAAACCTATATATCTCTTTAGGTGTCACTCCCAATGGTTGTAGATTATATTCACTTATGATTGTAGGCATTTTTTTATCACTAAGCCATAGAGCTATGTTATGAGTTCTCTATGCCAATGATGAATCTTTGAGAGTTAGTGCCTTGCATTTAGAGGATGTTACTTATGAAGAGGAGGTTGATGATTTCAATTTTGTATCCACTTACATTTGTGTACTTTCCTAAGGTTTTGGCTACTCTTGGGACTCTAGTTGCGATTGTGGTAGTGGTTGCTCTACTCTTGATGGCATGGAACATGGTGGTTGAATAATTATTGAAACTAAGTAATTTTACCTAATAAATTTTTCCTTTGCCATATTTATGTCAATTAAGAAGGAAAGAGGCATAAATTATGGTTTCTACATCTTATGAATTCTATTTATGTTCCATTGTACATCTTCATCACTATGGAAATTGGCCCAAAATATGTTATAACTTATGTGGGCACTCATAGTGTGATGCAGTCAATCCTAAGACTTAGATCTACAACTATGAAAATATTTCCACGTGTTTGATATTTTTCCCATCATGTGGACATATGAGGTTGGATAAGGTATCGTATAGCTAGTAATCAATGTCAGGTGTAATTTGCCCCTCTGGGGATTACCATTGTGTGAGATAGAGGGGTACTAAAAATTGGTATTAAAAGGATTCTGTCACTCATAAAATAAGATTCTCAATGTTTTTAATGAGCTCCATTATAAGGAACTCATGCTAGTTAAAGTTTTTCCCAAACTATAACATCCTATGTGCATTGTCAATTATGTATTTTGTTGTTTGTTTCACACTATTGGTAGTTTGCCAATACCTCCTTATTATACATTCTGTTAGAAATCACATGGGTGTATCTAGGACTTGATCAATTGGTAATCCACTATTCATTCAAGCATATGCCTCCTTTATATTTGAATGAATTGGAGGATACTTTATGTTATATTATTGTAATAGATTCCCTCTTGTTGGTAGTCTAGTGGCTTATGCCATGGTGTTGTAATTTATATATATTGTAAACTCATTATAAATATAAATGCTCCATAATTATATATGATAAGTATATACATCATTATCTCATTATGTTATCTAAATGTTGGCAGCCTTATCAACCATCAGACATATAAAACTCATAGTCTGTTAGGCAGTGCAAGCACTCCCCATTTTGAACTAGTTATTTGCAGTTGTGTAAACCACTCCCTCTTTGTTATGTCAATGAAATCAAATGGATTAGTATCACTCCATTTTTATTTACTTAGGGAAAATATAATGCCCATTTATTTTCTCTGCAACTCTGACAATGGAACTAGAATCTAGTGCATGGCCCTTTAATATACTTTCAAAATTTGATTGCGAGAAAATTCTTCACTAAAGTGTAGGATTATAGATATATCTCAAGAGAATCATTATTTGTGTGCATTTTAAAAACTAATTTTCATCCATATCCTTCCTTATAGATAAATCAAGCCCTAAATCTTCATCATTATTTGAATTCATCTGTTGTTATACCTTTCATACCTTCACATGCTTGTTTTAGATATAAATAGTCATTTTTATGTGACCCTTGTTTATTTTATAAGTAGGTGTAATGTTTATTTATTTAACCTTTGTTATTTGACATTCCATTATTTTCTTTTTTAATGCTTTCTTCTTTTAACAACTAAGTTGTTTTCAAAAGATCTATCCTTTTTAGGGATGTCATGATATTCCTTTTGTCTAAAATTAAATACCTTGAGTGGTTAGTAGTTATCAATTTTGTGCCGCCTTACCTTTATTTATTTCCACCTCATTATTAGACTTAATCTTTTTTGAAACTATCACTCAATTTTTCCTTCGACTTAATTTTTCCTTGTTTTGATCAATTGCCTTGAAACTTGACTATATTACATTGTGGTCTTTCTTGTAATAAAAATCATGCTAAATTCTTACACCTACCATTACAAACCAAAAAAATAGAAATAAACTATGAAATAAAAATCTTACACTATGATGATTCCCTATGACACTTATTTTTCTCTACATCTTTTGATTCAAGATAATTGGCGATAGGGTTTGAGACCACATCTATTTACTCTCCATTGTAGAATGTTTCCTTGAATATCCTTGAGTCTTATAATGACTTGTTATGAAACTTAATGAATAACATAAGGGCCTTTCCATCTAATGTGTAATTTCCCTAGGTGTGATCTGAACCTGCTATCATATAGAAGAACCCTTAGTTTTGGTTAAAATTCTTTGGATCATAGATTGCAATTGTGCCATGCTTTATAGCTTTTTTTGTGGACATCTTGGGTCCAATTGGACATCTATATTATTTTTTCCATGTGAATTATATTAAACATTTATTCCTACTATGAAACCTTATCTCCTAGTCACATTATCAGTGTGACTCATAGTCTAGGAACTATATATTCAATGGGCATTACAACTTGTGTATCATATACTAATTGTAAGGGTGTGTATCTAGTCATGCACTTATAGGTTATTCTATAAATGCACAAGATCACTTGTATACGATCATCCTAATTATTTCTCTAGACATTGCATATTTTTATTAACATCTTTTCCAAAATTTTGTATGATGCCTCTACTCGGCCATTTGATTGTGGATGGTATGATGTGATTTTATGGTATGAGATCATAAACTCTTTTGTCAAGGTTCTGAAAAGGCTATTCAAAAAATGTGTACCCTTATTACTAATCAACTTTAGAGGACATATAAATCTTGTTATGATATTTGCATATAAAAAATCATTGTATCTTTCACATTGTGACTTGGAATTGTAGTTTTTTTCCACCCATTTGGTGAGGTAATATATATATATATATATATAATTAATTTTATTAGATGTTAGAATTATAAGACCTAGAAATTCAATGCCCCATTATTCAAATGGTTTCATAGCTAAAATTGATTCAATGGAATTTCATTATGCCAATTGGGATTTATTACCCTTTAGCAAACATCATGGATCTTTGCCACCCTATGCACATCCTCAAATGGAAAAACAAAAATATTTCCACCACATACCACTTTGTAATATATTTCTCTTGATTGAATTTCTTGTGAAGTGTCCTAAAACTACCACTTGAAGTTCTTCCTCCAAGAGTCATGGCCTGGAACAACATTAGCCACCCAGATATTATTCTTCCCAACATTTGCTTATTCACCAAGTATCTCAATTTTTGGTGGTTAGTGAAAAAATTGAATGGAATAGCCAAAAAATAGTGTCTGAATTTATGCAATGCAAAAACCATGGCTAGAGATTTTGGCTCAATAGTAGTGTAATTTTTATATACAAATGCTAGATTAAAATTAAAAAATAAATGGGATGGTTGAGGCCTCCATCCTTTGGTTGTGATAACACTGCTCCAATTTCTAACTCTAATACATCGACATGAACATGTAATAGTTTGTTCTAGTTAGGAAAGACCAAAATAAGTGTTTCAACCAACTTTTTTTTAAAATCAATGAAGGTAATTTGACATTCAAAAGTCCACTCAAATTTGGTGTCTTTATCAATAACTTCTCCAATTGTGTTAAAATGGATGCATACCCATGAATGAACTTATGATAGTACCTAGTATGTCTTAAGAATGATCGCACCTCTAATGGGCTGATAGGTGGTTTGAGTTCCATAATTATTATAATCTTCACTTGATCTACTAAAATCCCATTGCTGCAAATAACATGTCCAAGTAGAACACCAAAAGGCATTAAAAATAGGCAATTATTTAAATTAAGTGTAATTTATAGAGCTTGACACCTTTCCAACATCAATTGTTTCTTTAATAGATGTCATTTGAAGAAGGAGAATTATTACCAATCATCTATATAAATTTCTAAAAAATCATGAATGAAATATTTAAACATAATAAAAACTTCTTAGAAAACATTGTAGGTGCATTATTTATCCCAAAAGGCATTACCTTATATGCAAAGGATCTCCTTTTTATTGTGAAAGTAGTCTTCATTTGATCTTCAGTCATGATATGGATATGATGATATCCATTGAACCCATATATGAATAAATAGACTTCATCTCTTGCAATAAACTCGAGTACTTCATATATGAAAGTGATTTGGAATGGATCATTCATAAAAGCTTCATTTAAATCTCGATAATCACTATGAACTTGGCTTTCCCCTATTTTATGAGGTTATGCCACAATAGGACTAACTCAATCTAATTTTTCAACTGTATATATGATTTTAGCTTCTTACATCTAGTTGATTTCTACCTTGAACTTCATATTCTTATTCAAATTTAGTCTATATGGGCACTTTTTATTATCCTTGTACATTATTTGCACTTGATATGTATCTCTCCTAGTGAAGGGTCTATAACCTTAAATTCAAATAATTTAGTAGGAAACACATCCTTATAGTCTCACAGTAACTAAACTACATCAAAGACATGTTTTTATGTCCAATAGTCCCCAATGGTTACTAGTTTTGGTAATGATCTCAATTTTCTTCTGCATTGGTTTTTGATATATCTTACCTTGCCACATCTGAATGGAATCCATTAGTTTTCTTTCAACTTCTTGTTTGAGTATATTGAATTTTCATAGTTTTTCCTCTTTGATTTTCTCTATGTTCTTTTTTTTAAGTTCCTCTATCTCCCTTGCCATTTCAAATAATATTTTCAAATGATCTAATTATTTTGTGTTATTATATATTCCTTTATAAGACTTCAACATAAATTCCTTTTTTCCTTTCTGGAATGATACTCCTTAATGGTTGCATGTATATTTGTGCTTGACTCACCTTGTGATGTATATCTCTACATAGAAATTAAAACTTCCTCTTACCCATAACACATGAATATTTTTAATTTTTGTAGAGCCCTACGCACTAATGGATTTTCATCTTCAAAAATAAACCTCTAAATCAAATAATATTGGACTTATGGCTAGTTTTTAATTTCTCACCTATGTTCTTGATGCATGTATCAAGACTTTGGTAGATAGGTGTGTTGAAATAAATATACCTAATATCTTGGCTCTACTTGCTCCAATGACCATACTTCAATACATTTATGATCATGTACTACATGGCACTAAACCTCTTGGAAAAATGGACACTTTTTAGAGATGCTAGATGCAACCTAGAATATAACTCATAGAATTTCATAGCTTCTTCCCAATGAATTTTATTAGATATGTGAATGGCCCACCAACTCACAAAAACTCCTTTTAATGCATACTTCAACACACTAACTTGCATGCATTTATCTGGAACATGATTTTCTAACCTGAAAAGAAATTGTGCTAGATTTTTTATGGTAAAATATTACAGCATTTATATTTTATAAGTGTACAGCATTCACATGGGCCTTATTTAATAATCTCCCCTCACTTGGTTTATCATATGCACATTCAAATATCCACTTATGAAATAATTTACTTCCCTTGTCAAATTTCATTGTTATCTAAATTTAATTTAATCTATATTTGTGTAAGTTCCTTGATAGAGTTGATCAATTCAACTTAGTAAGAGAATGCATAAAAGGATACTTGTATTCTTTCATGCATAAATGTGGGGGAAAATATTAAGCTTATGGAATGGTGGGGCCTAAAATTGATGTATTTTCTATAGCTATGGTATATGTTATCCATGTTGTGATAAGTAGGTAAATTTTATACTTTGCATAGCTTTGGATTTTGGTTTTGTGTTGACTTTGAACTATCATCTGTATAGACATATGGTGATCAAGGTTTTTTTGGTATGGTATATGGCTTGTGTTAAGCTTTATTCAAAGGTATTATAATGATAAAATCCCCCCTAGGGTACCTCAAGATGAATATCAATAATGTTGATAGTCATCCATCCATCATAAGCCCATTTTTTTCCTATTAATGCAGGATAGTGTGTCTCGTCAGTCTTCATATCAATTAATTCAAAATATCCATGCAAATTCAAATCAACCACTTTTATCTCAACATCTTCAAGTCTCCCAATGGGTTCAATGTTAGGAAAATGGGTTAGTGATCACATGTTTGAGCAATTATATTTGTATGTGGTGATAATATATTTTACTATAAGTGGAAAAATATAAAGTGTGAGAATAATAATAATACAATCTCATATTGAGTTGTATTGAATAGTTTTACATAAGTTGTAACTACAACTCACATCTCTAGTAAGTCTTATGATAATAGAGATATGTGGAGAGATATATAAGATTTATAGGTGAGGTCTTTCTCCTTGTATGTAGTATAAGCTAAAGCTAAATCCTATAAATGTAATAGCTCTCAAATAATAAAATGTCTCAAATGGATGAATTGAAAATTATTAGTGTGTTATTAGGTTTTATTATGTTTTTAATTTGTGCAAGTATATAAAAATGTTAACATTCAACTCGACTATAATATCATAAACTAAGATTAATAGAGATCTAATTTAGAGTAGGCCTACCAATGGATTCTAAAATTGATATAAGATTCATGTTCACGGTGCTACCAAAATCAAAAATAGCATTTGAGACTTCATATCCTATAAGCTTTATATTCATTTTTGCATCCACATCCCATGGATTTTTTGGTCTTAGCATACAAAACTACCTTCTGTAATCTATGCTACCCCCTTATTCACAATCCAACATATTTTAAAGTGATTTTTTTATATTTTTATAAGTACCTTTGTTTCACATAGTACTTACCAATTTGAGTAAATATATTAGAGCTATGACCACTCCATCTTGTTGTAGGATTCAAATGATTTGGCCATAAATTTGAGAATCCAATATCACATAATCTCCTTCAAACTCATTTTGATGTTGGATTTATTGTATCAATTGGGTTGTTTCATTCATCATATATCTCTCTCTTTTAAGATCTATGAACTTATATTGTCACACTTTTCTTATCAAATTCTCTTGAGGCATCCATAGCATTGGAAAACCTTGCACCTTATCCTGATTTATAATGATAGCCTAGGCAAAATCTTAATTCTTAGGGTGAAATTATACCATGTTAACATTATGCATTGTACGTATCTTTCCTTTGCTTCTCCAAGATAAGGAAATCTTTAGTGTAATGTTATCCAAAAATCTTACACTATACACATAATTTTTGCTTCTATATATTACAAGAAAAATTACATGCATCATGATTCAATTCACCACATAGGAAACAATTGAATAGTTGACTTAACTATCTATTTCTTTGCCTAGAATTTTGATTTCCTCCTTAAAATTCAACTTGGTAACCTCCTTTATATCCTTCCTACCTATGTGGTGATCTTGAGCCTTGTTGTTTTCCATATACCGTCCATATTGATTCTAAGGAGAAGGAGGTGCCTAACTTTATTATTATTGAGGTGATGTAGGATTCCATCCTTTTTGATACTATGGTGAAGGGGGTGTCTACCCTAATTGATACTAGGGAGACTAGGGTGTCTAACCTAGTTTTTATTTTGGTGATTTTGGAGTCCAACCTATTTAATATTATGGATATGGAGGAGTCCACCTAGAAGTAGGTTGTGTAGCTGAAGGACTATAACCACCTTTTACCATAATCTTAACATCTAGGTTAGGCACACTTGCCTTTATAATTGGAGGCTATTGTGTGACTACTGTGAAAACATTAATGGTGACATCCTCTTTTCGTTCTTGAATAACCTTGTAGTTATTCTCATCATGATTGTGAGATTTTCATAAGGTACATAACATGCTATGATATTGTTGTACATACTACTACAATAAGTGACATTTCATAGTATAATGTCCTATAGTGTGACATATTTCATAAATTTTTTGTCTTAATCTTCAAACATTATGGTCTTATGATGTCCCTTTTATCCACACTCAATTCACCATACTGACACTCATGGTTTCTTTCCCTCTTATAGTACCTTCATTCTATGTAGGACTGCATCTAGCTTAGCATTAGTGTTTGTAACACAAGTAAGATACTCTCCACATTCATCTATTTATTTCACTTGGATCACAATGGATCTTGCATAGGCTTTTGTAGTGATCTAAGCTTGTGCCATGGTGAGCTAAATTGTGCTTCATAAACCTTGTACGATTCAAAAAAATATATTTGATCCTTTAAATTGTAATTTTTTGCTATTCATCATGTCTAAGAATTTGTAATCATAGTCCCAGATTGATTATCTTAGTTTCTACCTAATATCCTTCAAATATTGAATAGTCTGACTCTTAAAATTCTACATTTTGAATTATTTGATCAATATATCTTTGACTTGTGTAAAATTAATTTATCTAGGGTTATTTTTAAATATGAACTCTATATCTCTACCATTCAAATCCCCTATCACTATTAATCATCATCAGTTATCATGCCTTTAACCTACCACTTAATTTTACAAGTCAATAGATAATATTTTGGGTCAGAGGACCCATCATAAGTTTCCAACATATCAAAATGTCACAAAGGAAAGGCTATATTTATTATAATGGCACTAGATATGATTGTCTTCCTAGGGGCTAATTTTATTGGAGTCTACAAGATTGATGCTAAAGTACTTAGAGTACCAACAATCTTAAAATCAATAGTTTTTCCAACTTCCTTCTTATTATTCACTAATTTCTCTATAATTTCAATAAGCCACATTTTCACTCTGATATATTTTAGACTAATATATTCAATTGTTAATTTAGGCATAAAAGATTCTCACCCTTGGAGTGAATGAACCATATCTATAGTTTTTATCCTACATGAACATGAATATGCCCAACGTTTCATAGTGAATTCTTTGAGATATTTCTCTTATTCATCCCCAAACAACTTTTATGTTAGTAATTGCTTCTTTAACCTATTATTAAGTTGATCTTATTACCTTGTTATAACTTATTATCAGCGTTTGTGATCTCTTTCTTTTACTTTATCTAGGTTGGTTCCCAAAAATAGATTATTTTCCATGTTTTCTATGGTTCCTTTGGTGATATTCACTCCAATTTGAATTCTATATATTCTCCTAGAGGTCTAGATCCTCCCAATTTCTTCCTATCTTCCTGATTACCTCTACTCATAGTTACTTGTAGCCCTTTATCTTCTACACAACTCTACTTGTTCCAGCTTTTTTATTGTTGTAGCTCTCATTGAAGTCCTATTATTACTTTCTCATTTCATTTATTTTTATTGTCCATCTTTTGGTTTTAGGTTTAGGCTTCTTGGTTCAACTCTTATTCATTTAACTCCTATTTTGCATCCCCATAGTACCTTAAGTGACCACTCTATGTTGGATGGAATTGGCACCATGGCCTTTGTGACAACCAACATTTTCAACATCACATGAAGTCATAAAAAAACTTAACCCAAATTCCAATAAAAAATAGGTTGTAAGCGAATTTGAATGCATTATATCCTTAGACAATAAATTTTGCCATGTACCCATCAATTGTAGCCCTTACCCAATGCTCAATCTCAAGGGACCTGTTAGTATCTAACTTGTAAAAAATTTCCAAATTTACTTCATTCCAAACAAAATGGTTTACTTCTTATGTTTTGAAATAGTAGTATTTAATCTTAGACATCCATCCTAATAGTAACTCCAATAAATCATACCAAAATATCTCATAAATTTCATTGTGAATATGTTCATAAATGATCTCTTCCATAAAACCTCCTATTATTTTGGATTCTTCTATTGTGAACTTATGTATACTTTCATCTAGCCAATTTTCAAGATCTCTCTGTCTAGGTAACCATTTCAACATGTTCATGTCTTGGGAAAAAAACCATTTTTAGTAGAAATCCATGGAATTACCCATCAAGACATATCAATTGTTTTAGTCTGTGAGATTACAATGTGACTAAAAACATTTTACAATAATTTGTAATGGGTTATAGATAATTCCATACTTTTTCATGTGCAACTCTTACTTTCATATTTGTCATTAGTGTTTATTATTCTAAAAGTATTTAAAGATTTAGAGAGTTCATTAATAATGAATAACTAGGATACATTCAATCTAAAAAAGATGTAATTAATTCAGAGATAGATTACACACTTAAATTATATTAATAATAGAATACTCAAGGAAAACCATGTATTGATATCTGTTAAATTATAGTTCAAGTTCAACCTCTTCTCTTACAATGACAAAATATATATATTTTTGTGAGTATATAATGACTCTTCATTTTCATGACATTTCATCTTCCCAAATAAATGGAATTATTTGACTTATACATACCTTTTATATCATATGTGTGACCATATTTTATATTAAATATACTTTTTCACCTAGTTATATACAAAAATATTCATGCAAACTTATGATTCACATCTTTCTACCAACATTACTTGGGTGCATATGCATGTGCATATGAATAATAGTTTATGGAACATGATTAAAAATTTTCATGTACATATACATTTGAGATACAAGTTCTCAAATTTAGAATATATATGCATAGCATTCTATATCATTTGGTAGACATTCAAGGGGGCATGATATTGGTTCATGGACATACATAATAACATAGTATAGTTTAATGTAAAATGGTTTTATTTCCACTTCATGATTATTAGATCTATGGTCATGATGGGTGTATGGACCTTTTCCATTCTCTTTAATCATGCATTATATTTTACATTGAGCAAAACTACACAATCAAAACATGTGTTTATGATGTGTGCATCAACATTTTTCAATCCCTTTCAGTCCTTCATTTTTGTGTTTACATGGATCGAACATGATTGAACTAGAGTGAAACATTATAATTGAATATATAAGCCATCTATAGTTGTTGACTCACTTTATTTAAGTGAACTTTGCTTGATGATTCTCTCATTTACTTGTGTAGTTATTTCTTTGAGTGAACATGTCCTCATGGTTATCTCTTTTTCATGCATAATTGATTAGGTTGGTACATTATGTACTTAAACCAATGTTCATGAGGGTTTTTACATTTTGTAATTTTCCCCATGTTTATGAGGGTTTGGGCATGATGCCTTCCAAGTTCAAGACCTTACATAGCTACACAATTTTGGGGCATGATCAACCCAACTATCCATGCGCTTCAACAAAGAATCATAGTTATCCAATTATTCAAGGAAGCATCATCTTCAACAAGTTACAAGGCAATATGGTTTACTCACAAATAAGTGTATTCCTTCCTTACTCTTTTTTTTTTTTTTTCAATTTAAGATTTTAGATTTTACATATGGGCATTTACTACACATTCTTCATAAATTTTCATGGAGCAAATTTTTACATTGGATCCATATCCCAAAATAAAAAGTGTGTTGTACATACTCAAGTACATTTTATCCTTTTACTCTAAAAATATTGTTACTAGAATAAAAAGGGGAATTTGTAGATACTAAAATTTGGCCTTTAGTACTTGATAATGATAATCCTAACACACATTTATCTTACATGACTTGATCACTTAAATAGGGTCTTAATCTACCATCCTCTCATAGTTTGAGGCTATTTTATGATTCAACCCTTTCATTCTACTATTAAATACTTATAGTAACAGTACTATCTATTTTTAACCTTCTGAATATCTTGCACATATATCCCCAAACTCTCATCTCAATTCACTTGTACACATGTTGATTTTTTTAGACCTGGTCAATATTGCTAGTCAATACTAAATGATTTGGTCCAAATGGAACCCTCCCAAAAATGGTTATGTTATAAAATCAAACCCATCCTTATGGTTAGCCCATTAACCAATATGTCAATGGTGTGATAAATTATTCAATTGGATCCATATATGAAAAAACAAGGTGTCATTTAAAAGGTATTGGGAACTTATCTATTATACATCTATATCCTATTACATACTGATAATATTTTCCCTCTTCTTCCCAATTTGAAAACCTATCACTAGGACTAGTCACAATCCAATTCTAAATCACTAAAATTCCAAGTCAAAGTAAGTATTTTCAAGTACCAAAGCCATATCTTTAACTGCATATGTATATCGAAGGATCATAATTGCATAATCACACTAGGTGGGAGAACTATGCATGAATTTATTTCCTTCCTTATAGTATTGGATATGTAGGAAGCAACCAATCATCAAACAAGTGTTAATAGGGTCAACTTATCTCATTACACTACCCATTTTTATATCTTTCTATCCCTCATAAGTACACCTAGGGTTTCAAGGAAAAGGATATTGATTTCATGAATTGCACACATCATCAAATTTGGATATTATAAACACAAATCAAGAAAATATAATTGCAATTGGTCATACAATCACTATCTTCTAATTATATGTAAGTTAATACCAACTATTAGGTCGATATCAACCAATGATACTTATCTAATCTTTTGAAAATAATGTTAGGTTGTGGAGCTAAAAGCTTCAACCCTTTGCAAACTGAGGAACAGATGGTTGCTAAGTTCTACAGGAATCGGCGTCGGCAGCAGGACCGACGACGGCAGAGACCAGTGCAGAAGGCCACCAGCGACGGCAGGAAGTCGGCCGACGTCGGCAGAACCAGACAAGCAGGGACCGACGTCGGTCACATGTGTGTTCCAGAACTGCCTGTTTCATGGATAGTTAGTTAAGTGAACAAAGAGTTTGCATGTTGAGACCAGTTAGAGTCTTGGGCTGCGAGGACAATTGTCTAAATTAAGAGTCTAAGTTAGTGTTTGAGTTAGGGATCTATTTATAGACCCATTGGCATGTATTGTATAAAGCATGAGATAGAAAGGAAGAGTTCCTTCTAGTTGTAAGATCTGTGAGCTGTAGGTTGTTGCAAGCTCATTGGGGATCTACATGTAAGTTTGGTCTTTGAATTGCAGGTTGCAGGTTCATGAGAGATCAGCTTGAAGTGCTATAGAGTGCTTGATGTACCGGCAAGGTTATTACTGACTGGTTGGTGAGGTGAACACTAATTCTGTGTGTGAGTTGGTTGTTGGGACTGTTTTTGTGTAGGAGAGTGTGTGTGAGAAGAATTACTGAACACTTGAGGTGTGGCGAATCTCTGTAAGGTGAAAGAGTGTGGCGGCTCTTTGTTGTATTCTTTTCTGTTAGTGTTAATACAAGATAGTGTATTGTCTCTCATATTCTGTGCTATTGGTGAATTCTAGTTACTTGTGTTTCTAGTTATTTCCGCATATTCAATTGCTTATATTTGGTAATCATACTGTGCTCTTTCTGAGGAGCAAGATCCCAACTAGTGGCATCAGAGCATGTTTGTTGTTCTAGATTCCTGACAACTGGTATTAGAGCCTTGGTTGTAGGTTCTTAAGCTTGATACCATCAATTGGTATTAGAGCTTTTGGTTGGGATACTAACAGATTGGTTTAGATCTGGGTAGTGTGTTTTGATTACAGGTTACTCACAGGGTTTCTGTTTGAGTGGGAGTTGAGCAATGACAGAAAGCAGTCAACTACGAATGGAAAAGTTCAATGGCAAGAACTACCAATTATGGAGGATGCAGATTGAGGACTATCTGTATCAAAAAGATTTGTACTTACCGTTGGGTGGGGTTGCTAGCAAACCCGTGGATATGAAAGATGAAGAATGGGAGGTTCTTGATCGGAAGGCTCTAGGATCTGTTAGATTGAGTCTTGAATCATCTGTGATTTCCAGCTTATCACAGTGTAAGACAACGGTGGAGTTGATGAAATCTTTGGCAAATTTGTATGAAAAACCCTCAGCTTCGAATAAGGTATTTCTTATAAAGCGTTTATTTAATTTGCAAATGTTGGAAGGTGGATCTGTTCATAGCCATCTTAGTGATTTCCATGGTTTAGTAAACCAGTTAAGTTCAGTCAATATTGTATTTGATGATGAAATAAGAGCTATCTTAATCTTGTGTTCATTACCTAAAAGTTGGGAAGGTTTGGTAATGGCAGTTTCTAATACTGTGTCTCCTTCAAAAGTCCTAAAAGTGGATGATATTGTGACTGTGATCTTGAACGAAGAGATACGCAGGAAAAGCACAGGTGAATCATCTGGAGATGCTTTGAGTGTTGAAGGAAGAGGAAGGCCAAGAGAGAAGATAGAGCGTGGGAGATCAAGGTCGAAGACGGGCAAGAGATCCAAGTCCAGGTATGGCAGAATAACCTGCTGGAAATGTGGAAAGCAAGGGCACTTAAAGAGAGACTGCAGATCAGGTACAGATCAACATGAAGAACATGAAGAAGAAGCAGATGTTGTGGGTTACATTGCACAGGATGCTCTGGTATGTTCTTTGGATAAAGTAGAATCTTGGGTATTAGATTCTGGTGCCTCTTTTCATGCATCCCCACATAGAGAATTTTTTTCATGAGTATGTCCAGGGAGATTTTGGAGAAATTTGTGTAGGGGATGGTAAGCCTTGTCAGATTGTTGGCAAAGGCAAAGTGAAGCTGAAACTGCAGACAGGTAACACATGGGTGTTAAAGGAGGTCATGCACGTCCAAGTTCTGAAGCGGAATCTGATTTCTGTTAGAAGTTTGGGTGAAGAGGGTTGCACAGTAACTCTCACAGCGGACTCTTGGAAGGTTACCAAGGGTACACTTGTTGTAGCTAGAGGTAAGAAAGTAGGTACGCTTTATCTATCTACTTGTTTTACTGATTCTTCTTCTGGGTTATCTACTTCAGCTGTAGATTCAGAGATGTGGCTTGATAGGCTTGGTCACATAGATAAGAAGGAGATGCTGGTTCTTGAGTCAAAGAGTATGCTTTCAGATTTGGAAGGCATGGATCGTGATTTCTGCATGCAGAAGAAGAAGGTGAGGTTTCTTGAGGAATCTGATGTTAGTGACAAGAACAGGAAAGCCTTGGTTTTCAAGGAGAAAGTGACGGACAGAGTTCAGCACAAGGTGCAGAGGAATTCTGAGCAGAGCAAGGGTGTTTTGGACAAGGGTTTGATCCAAAAGGAGCTCGCGGGAAAAAGTCAGGTCTCACAAAAAAAACACAGAGACCGACGTCGGCAGGAAAACTGGCATCGGTGTCCAGACAGGGACCGATGTCGGCTATGTGCAGCCCGACGTCGGTGACTTGGGGCAGACAGAGACCGGCGTCGGCCAGGGGAAACCGACGTCGACGGAGAGGCAGTCGCAGGGAACCGACATCGTTCAGCTGTAGACTAAGATGTGACCGGCATCGATCACTGAGATGAATTTTGGGTGGACAGTAAGCTGTCATGGAGTCTCAAGCGCCCATATGGAGGACTGAAGGTGTAAGTAAGTTCTTAAATTCATCATTTCCCTTCTTTACACTACTTGTTGCTCACTTATGGCATATGACCAGGAAGTTATTGAAGAAGTAGAACAGGTAGATCCAGGAAACAGTGGGAGCTAGGCATGAATGAGGATGTGATTCCTTGGAGGAGAACCAAACAGGTGTTTTGGGTAGTGTTGCCAGCCGAAAGTAAGCACTGAGAGACGAATGGATGTTAAGGATGAAGAAGAGCGGAAATGGATACATGAGATGGAAGATCAGGGTATTTGATCTTGTATTAGCTGCAGGGCAATGGAGGTTTGTTCATTGTGTTTCTCTTTACCAGGTTGGATAGTATTAGCTACACTATCCTATTTTCTGTATGATGTGCTTGTTGCAGGGTTACATATACAGGTATTGCTGAACTAAAGGTAAAGCTAGTTCAGGTGTTTGTCATGGAGAATCTGGGAGCAGCAAGATTCTTTGGCAAGAGTGTGTTCTAGAGACATGGAAGGTCATGTGTTGACTTTGTTTCAGGATGATTGTGTGAAACCGGTTAGCACGCCGATGGTTGGACAGTTCTATGAACAGGTGTCTTGATTCACATAATGAGGTTGAGTGCATGGTATGTACTAAACCTAAGTTTTCCCAAGCAGTGGGAGTTATCACAAGTTTGGAGTCAATCCGAGAAAGTAATACTGAAGGGCAGTTCAGTGGGACCAGCAGCAGGTGCACATGCTATGCAGGGTCAAGTTCTTTTTCTACATGGTTGTAGATGCGGATGTGGCAGGTAATTTGGATGACAGGTTTTGCACCATGGATTTTTTGGTGGTTGGTCTTCAAGGATGATTTTGAAGATGGATACATAGCCAAGGGAATAAACTAGACGGTGTACAGGTACATGTACAGGTTGTAGCTGTTTATCTCCAAGTGGGAGATTGTTAGGTTGTGGAGCTAAAAGCTTCAACCCTTTGCAAACTGAGGAACAGATGGTTGCTGAGTTCTACAGGAACCGGCGTCGACAGCAGGATCGACGATGGCAGAGACCAGTGCAGAAGGCCACCGGCGACGGCAGGAAGTCGGCCGATGTCGGCAGAACTAGACAAGCAGGGACCGACGTCGGTCGCCTGTGTGTTCCAGAACTGCCCGTTTCACGGACAATTAGTTAAGTGAACAAAGAGTTTGCATGTTGAGACCAGTTAGAGTCTTGGGCTGTGAGGACAATTGTCTAAATTAAGAGTCTAAGTTAGTGTTTGAGTTAGGGATCTATTTATAGACCCATTGGCATGTATTGTATAAAGCATGAGATAGAAAGGAAGAGTTCCTTCTAGTTGTAAGATCTGTGAGTTGCAGGTTGTTGCAAGCTCATTGGGGATCTACATGTAAGTTTGGTCTTTGAATTGCAGGTTGCAGGTTCATGAGAGATCAGCTTGAAGTGTTATAGAGTGCTTGATGTACCGGCAGGGTTATTACTGACTGGTTGCTAAGGTGAACACCAATTCTGTGTGTGAGTTGGTTGTTGGGACCGTTTTTGTGTAGGAGAGTGTGTGTGAGAAGAATTACTGAACACTTGAGGTGTGGCGAATCTCTGTAAGGTGAAAGAGTGTGGCGGCTCTTTGTTGTATTCTTTTCTGTTAGTGTTAATACAAGATAGTGTATTGTCTCTCATATTCTGTGCTATTGGTGAATTCTAGTTACTTGTGTTTCTGGTTATTTCTGCATATTCAATTGCTTATATTTAGTAATCATACTATGCTCTTTCTGAGGAGCAAGATCCCAACTAGTGGCATCAGAGCATGTTTGTTGTTCTAGATTCCTGACAAATAACCCAATGTAATTATTGAATTAGTATCAAAATTGAATGAACCACAAGCCTACATATCTCTAATTTTCACTTATAGAATGTAGTTACAGTTAGATAATCAACTATAAAAGATAACTATTATGATATCTTTAATACTTTCTATATTTATCATACTTTTATTATCAAATTAGAAGAATCAATCTCAATATTTTAGATTCAAATTTATGATTGAATGTCATATCTATTGATCTAAATTATTTCAAAGTTATATCTTAATTATATTAATCTCTTCCATTAATCTAAATTAGGGTAAAATAAATAGATATCATGTAAATCTTGATTGGTATGATGCATCCTCATATTAGGATGAGATAGTGTGGGGCAAGAAATATGCCCTAATGTATGATTATGATGGGGAACAAAGCTTTTCCCCAATGTAAACTATGTATGTGTAAGATACATATCATAGAAAGCTTAAGGAAATAGTTAATGGCATATAAAAATCATCATGTAATTATATGTATGTAGGAATTTGTAATATATTGATATATATAATATAATCTCAATAATGCTTCATATGTAGAATATATGTATGAATAATGCTTCTAGAGAATACATGGGTATGATTCCCCCAAAGGCATGATATAAATATAGATATAATTGATAAATCACACAAGATTTATGTGGGTATGATGCACCTAAAGGAATTAAATAACATCTATAGTGTGAAGAGTGAAGTGATTGTAGAATGTCCTTACTGACATAAGTTATACAAAATGAATAACTCATGGGGAATGTGTGGGTACAATGTCCCTAATGGCACAATAAAAACTCATGTATAGAAATGGTGTAAGTGCATGATGTTCATTGGATTCTTCAAGAGTTTTCCTTCTAATGTAACTAGGAGATAGGCCCCTCTACTAAATTTATTTATAGCAATAAAGGAACCTAGCTAGTTTGGTTTGAATTTACCTTTACATTATTTATCCACATTTGTATTATTTTGATTATCTTAGATAAATAAGTTGCCAATATATAATTCTCTTGATATTATATTTTTGTTGTGAAATTTTTGTACACTATTCTAATAAACTCTCAAGTGTATAATGGCATGTATCCATGCTTCATCTAACATTTCCAATTGATATAATTAGTTTTCTTAATATCAATTATCATCAATGAGGCCTCAAAAGGATAATAATAAATAAGGAATCTCAAGATCAAGAGAGAGAATAGGATCCACAAAATAAATAATATAATAAGGGGTTTCTCCCATAGTTTTCCTAATGCTTGTATGATAAGGGTATAAGGCATAAATAATCTTATTATGTCAATCTTCATCATGTTTAGCAAAACTTTTAGCTAAACTATTCAAATTATCTTATTCATAGCTCTGAGATAATAAGGGGTGGAAAATGTATGTCAGATCTTTTACTTGGCATAAAACCTATTAATTTTACTATTATTGAAATATGAACCATTATCTAGAATAATCGCATATGGGAGGCAAAATACATATATAATGTGTCATTAGAAATATAGAGAGGTCATCACCGGTGATAGACCTTAAATGTATTACTTCAACCCTTTTGATAAAATATTTAGTGGATATATTAATAAGATTGTGACGTTCCATGATGGTGGATTAACTTTTCCTACTATATCAAAACCCCAAATAGAAAATGGCCAAGGGGACATAATGGGTTGTAATTATCGAGATGGTGCATGTGTTATATTATTGTGTCATTGCCTTTGCTCACAAAATTTTGCATAGTTTTTAAAATCATATTCCATGGAAAGCCAATAGTAACCCATTCATAATAATTTGAATGTCAATACTTTTCCACTAAAAT
>JARHVA010005565.1:0-202500 GCA_037957365.1 Torreya grandis | reverse complement strand
GGGTTTACAACTAGGACAATGTTGAAAATCTAATGCAAATAATCGATGGGTCGTATAAACCATGCATTTAATAGTTTTTTTTGTCTTTAACTAATAATTAAAATTTAAGATGCATATTTTGAATCATTTGATTAAATGGTTTGGCATCATGGTGGATATCTAGATTATAAACTATGATGGATGTATTGGTAAAAGGCATATTAGAGTAAGTCTAAGCAAATAATTCAAGATTTTTTGTCAAAACATCTCTATGGTCTTTATATTCTTGAGGTGTTAACAATGTACTAATTACTTGGTAATAATTTAGGATCTTCTTTGGTACCATATTTGAATCATTTGTCAATTCATTTAGTAATGTGGATCAGTCCTCTCAATGTATGAATTAGTAATTAAAAAATTAAAACCATCTAGTTGAATTTCATCTTTGATAGGAGAAGGCTCATATTTACCAAAATATGCAAGATGGATAAGTTGATGAGGGAATATTTTTTTATGATGATAAGATGGAAAATTATCATAAGATCCCACATATTCTTGAATATATTCATCGTTAGCAAAATTATCAAGGGTAAGTAGCTTAGGTGAAGAATATTTATCAATTAGCTTGCAATATACAAGTTCTAAAGATGTAACATGATAAAACTCATATTTATAAGAGGTACTGTATGTTTTAACTTATTTTCATTAATGAACCTTAATAAGATATAATTATGTGTATTATTCATAATGTATGAAATATAACAATAAACATATATCTAAATTATAAAAGGTAGAAATTAATTTGGCACTTGCACTTAATAATTATGGAAATTACTAAGATAGATAAGATACTTAGCATTTTACTGAACCGTATAGGTATGAGACTGAATGCAATATGTAGAATAGGTATAAAATTAGACTATGAGTCTCTCAAATGAGGAACTAGATTCTTAGACATGCCTAAAGAGTAATGTTAGCCTCTGGTCAGTACCATATGATACTAGATACTAAACTCAATGGTTTTATCTATGTCATTATTACTTCTCTATTTTGGTAAATGCCATTGTACCTTCTTATATGTCATTTGTGTGTGCAATCCCAAAGTCTTATTATGCGTGTCATATCCATAAATCCATCTCCTTCTATTAAAACCTTAGGTCCACTTTTAACACTAGGTTTTGACCTAGAAAAGGAGAAGGAATGTAGGTTGAGATAACCCAATGACTCCCCATTAAATGGTTGAGCATTGCCTACATATCCAATACTTTGAAGAATGAAGTCAAGCTACATATAGTTTTCCCTTTTAGGTGTATGTAATGTATGAAACATGTGGTCTAGCTTTTGAAACTTAGAAAATGAAAATTTTGGATTAGCTTTGAGGTAATTCAAAATTGGTTGATACCTACTCATCTAACTAATTGATAAATTAGAGAGAGTTTGGTTGTCCCTTAGTGTGTGAAAAAGTATATGTGTTTCCTTGATGAGTTATATATATGGAAATAGGCTTAGATTTGTCATCTACTTATATGGGACTTTTTGGGTAAATTATCATGCCATCAATGTGAAAAACATACAAGTGACCCATAGAAATGATCTAAATTTGAAATGTGACCATTGCTTGGCATGAGATGAAACTATCACATTTGGATGGTATCATAATTCTAGTATCATCTAAGTTTGATGATTTTATCCTAGAGAGAAGAATACTAATCAAATGATATGAAGATGTTTGGGTATGATAATTTACCATTTGAGCATAAATTATGGAATTCATGTAGGTGATTGATAGTAAGTAAGGAGGGTCAAACTCATGGGAAGCACGTGGGTGTGACAAAATGGAAACTGAGAGCCATATAAGTATTCATAATTTATATAGGATGAAGGTAGGTCAAATTGACATTACCAAGTATCCAATACCATATTTTAGTATTTATAAATTCCCCATTCTATTTTAATATTAAAATACAATGTAAATATTAGAGTAAAAGAAAAAGGAAATGTACATGAGTGTGTACAACACACCTTATCTTTTGGAGATTCTCTATATGTTCAACTTGATCCAAGCATACATGTAATGAATATGTAATAATCAATGTCCATTAAAAAAATATAAAAATGAATTAATTGAAACTTTCAAACTTAAGATCAAGGAATGAATACACCTATAAGTGAGTGAACCATATTTCCATGTAACTATTTGGAGATGATGTTTCCTTGTTGAAGCATTATATAATTATGTTTTCCACTAAATCACTTGGAGAATGGTTCCTCTTACTAAACCCTTTCGTGAATTAGGGGTGTTCAAGTCTCAAATTGTGTAACTGAGGTAAGGTCATAAGTTAGGAAGACATATGCCCCAAATTTAATGAAATAGGGAGAAATATCAAGGCCATTCAGTATAATTGAACTTCAACCACACCACTCATGTAACTAATATTTTAACTAATCTTGTAACCCAAATATGAAAGGTGGGAGCTATATATTGAGCTCGCAGAGTAATGCTTAGTCTATTGAGGCTGTTGAATATCAACAACATTTTTCATTTAAACATGAATCAACCATTACATATGGAATTACATATTAAAGGGTTGTCACTTTTAGGTACCATTTAATATGTTTGTAAAATAAAAAAAATAATAGTGCGTGTCTACATGAAGGCTAAAGGCTAAAAATAAGGGATACCTAAATGTCACAAACAAGGTCAATGGACACACACAATGAAAAATTAAATGTCACACACATAAGGCCAAGGGCCCAAATAATATACAAGTAAAAAATAGCCTATTATAAAAGAGAAAAAAAATCAATGAAGCATATAACAAGTAATCTAGTCTACAACATCCAAGTATTTCAAGGTCACAATAAAGTAAAGTAGCATATCCATGAGATCTAACACTGTATGGAGTATGATCAATAGTAAGACATGTGTAAGAAATAAATATAACTAAATTTAGTAGGTGAAAATGACATATAAATATATAATGTATATCAATGTAAACTATAGAATAAGATGCTCCCAACATTATCATGGCCCCTAGGTGGAGGAATGTCTAGCATCTATGTATCATGTGCATCTATATGTATTATATGTCACTCAAGTATACCATGAAATTAATGTGTGTATGGAAGGAGGATATTCAATCTACCAAATGTGTGATAAAAAATATATGCAAATAATGTAAACTTACAAACATGTCATGCTCATGCCCTGATTTTTTTTTGGAATATTTGATTTTTTTTAATAATTTTTAGGTTGTGTATAATGTTAACCAAGGATACCATTTGCGATATGCTCACATAAATTTCCTAAATCATATGGTGCGATGGTCACCATTCATTAGTGAAAAGTGCTATATGTAGGTGCAATTATATCTAAATTTAAATATAAAAAATGATCTTGTGTTGTATTATAACCTACATAAAAATCATTAATAGTATCCTATGTATGATGAGTAACTAAAAGGTGAAATGTATCTTATGAAATATACTACATAGTAGGTTAAATTTGTGTTTGTGTTCATTGTGGAACACATTGAATTATCAATAATTATAGTTTAGAACACGGAGTATATACTAGAAATCATAACAACTTGAATAGTCTATGATGTAATGGAAGATAAAGTACTATCCATATAATAAATTCAACTACTTTCCTTTGAATTATCTATGTATAATGAACTTGAGTAGGTTGTATAACTGATTATTCAGAATGATCCTGAATATGTGTTGGAAATTGCCTATGTAACATAATAATATATGAATGCAGTAACCAAATCTGTAGAATGATCCTAAATAGGTGTATCAACCAATTAAAATGGTGGTGGGGGTGGAGGAATAAATTCCCTAGTTGGATAAGGCACTCATATGTAATACCTAGTTATAATTTATATATTTGTCACATCTATACAATAAAGATGATAATAGTAGAGTTTGTGTATCCAATGGCATCCAAACAACATGTCAAATACATTTATGCTTGGTAAAATAAGGAATGTAATATAAACTACTACAAGGCATACCTCAAATGGTAGCATAACATGTTCCAAGGGGTACTATCTTTATTTTTCAAGTCCTTTGACTATGGTAGTTGTTTCCATCATATCCTCATGTGTTTATCCAAAAGTATGTAGGAGTATCATTGTGCAAGAATTTTCATTTGAACCATTTTTTATCATGACACTATGAATAGGTTTTGAATCAATATAAGTTCATAAGAATGATGAATTGAAATTTGATTCATCATCTACAATCTCACTGCCATCAAACTTAATCTTAGGGCATTGTAATGATATGTGTAAATGCACCAGTAATAACATCCAATGGGTAACTATATAGGAGGAAATGTGTATTTTATGTCATATGAACATCAATAATATCCATAGTTTTTATTACCTTATGATTTTAAATAGGATTAAAAAATATTTTTAACTTTGCATTCCCATTAGGTTGTGGTCTTAACTCCTCTATAAGTGTGCTAAGTTAAATAATGTTGTCATCAATGAAATATTGTATCTTATGCCTTAGCTTGTAGCATATGTTTATAAAATGTCTATTAAATTGATGATAGTCATAATATGTGTTGTTATCATATCCCTTAGGTGTAGGCCTACTCATATCAACATATTATTTTGGAGGGAGAGATATAAGGTTTCTCTCTAGTAACTTGTGTAATAGGATATGAGGAGGTTTAGGTGGTCATGAAAATTACCTCTTGTGTGAATCAGATAATATAAGCTAATATTTAGGTTGTGATAATTTAACCGTTGATTTTTACTCATTATTAGTATCATTCAGTTTAACCTTTTATTTTTGTTTAATTTTAAACTTAGAATTTTGATGTAGTTATAGCATTAGGCATATACTCAAGCTTATTAAAAGTTATGAGATTAACTTTTTGATCTCTAACTAAATGGCATAACTCATAAAATGACATGAGTTTATTGAATATAGTCAATGAGAGGAGCAAGTAAAATTTACTTGAAGATGTCCTGTAGTTCATTTTATACCATAAGAATAGTAATTTTGGAAAACATGATCATATACTAAAGTACATAATCACTGACTAACTTGTTGGATTTTGGCTTGAGTTAAGTAATTTCAGCATAAGATAACTTATCACTAATAGTGATCAAAAAGTGTGATAAAATCTGATTTACCAAAGGATTGAATATCTTGATAGATTGGAATGGGAGATCATAGAAAATTTTCAAAGCATAGTCCTTAAGATTGCATGGAGACAACTTGGTTAACAATTTTTCATTGGATGCATAGTCCAAACATGTTGCATGGAAGGATCTAACCTGTTTCTTTAGATCACCTTTACCATCATACAATGGAAGATTAGGGGCTAAAAATGTATAGTTAAATCATAATATTAAATATCTAAGGCTAATGGATTGTGATTCAAAGAATTCAAATTCATATAATGACTATCTCTAAAGGCACCTTGCTCTAACTGTAACACCTTAGCCTGCAACACTGAAATAATTTTCTCAAGGTATTATACAGTATGCGAGGTTAATGATGTAACATGCCTAGTACTTATAATATTGGAATAGGTTGGTTGTGTATAATAGGCATGGTAATTTAATATCAACATTTTCCTTCACCCACACCTTAGGTGGGCATCACATGTTTAACCTAACATGTAGATGTAGGAATAGTAGCAATAGTATAAGTTTAGACACCTATGGTAGAATTGGTACCTCCAAAAGGTTGAATGATATAATTGAAGAGATCATATTGTTCCTCATATGTGCTAGCCCTAGCTTACTTTTTTTTTCATTTCATGTTACATATATTAATGCATCATGAAATTATGGATTCATGTCAAGAAATTGAGTTAATTCCCTTTCATCAATGTCATCAAATCTATCAATAAATTCCACATATTAATTTCCTTGATTAACATCCATTGTAATTTTTTAATGAGAAATGCTAGATTCAATAATCATACAATTTCCATGAAGAGGGTGAATATAAAAGGGAGTCATACATGTCCTTTGGTGTCTAGTGGTAACAAGAAACATCCTAAATTGAATATTACAATAACATGAATTATGATAGGCTTGACATTGTTCATTATTAAATTATAATATTATTAATGAAAAAAGATGTGATTTATATCATTTCATAGTTTTTACATATTTTTAAAATTAAAGGAAAATAATATTTAATGATTATAATCATAGCTTGAGTAAAAAAAATAGAAATTATGTACATCCATTATAGCTATGTGTAATATCTGTATAAAGGAAAATTAGAAGTCAAAGCTGAAAATCATATTTACATGTAGAAATTTGAAACCTTTGAAAGAATTAAGGAACCCTAAGATTAACATAGGGTTTGGTATGTTCAATACAACATATGTGTTCACGAATATGTTTTACTTTATTTTAATTAATGAACCATAATAATATATAACTATGTATTATTTAGATTGTATGAAATATATCAATAAACATATATCTGAATTGTAAAAGGTATAAATTGGTTTGGTACTTGCACTTAATAATTATGTAAATTACTAAGAGATATAATATACTTAGAATTTTACTAAACACTATGGATCTGAAAATGAATGCAAGTGACATAAAAGTCATAAAAGTAGATTTTGAGTCTTTCAAATCATAAACTAGAATTATTTTCATGCCTAGATAATAATGTCATCCTCTAATTGATGTCATCATATGCTTGTGGCTAAATATGATGGTTTCATATATCCAATTCTTTTTTCTCTATTTTGGTATAGGTCATTGAGCTTGATTCTCTTTTGGCTCTGTTTGTGATCTTGAAGGTTAATTATGCATGTAATACCTAAAAATTTGTCTTATTCTCTTGAAACCCTCTGCCCACTTTTGACAATAGGTTTTGGCCTATAAAAAAGGAAGGAAGGTGGGTTGATCTGACCCCAACCACTTATTAAATAAGGTTTGAGTAATATATACATATCCAATACTTCAAAAAGGAAATTCAAATCACATGTCGTTCTCCCTGTTAGGTGTATGTGTGTATTAGTGCTCGTTCAATGTATGCAGCATGTGATATAGCTTTTGACACTTGGAAAATGACAAATTTCATATGGTTTTTAGGTGATTTAGACTTGACTAAGAATTTATCCTTGTGAATGATTGGTAAATAGGAGGGAATAGGGTAGTCCCTTTGAATGCGAAAAAATTTACATGTTTTTCCTTATTGAGTGCTAGTTATGGAAATAATATTAGACCTATTGTCTATTTATATGGGAATTTATATGTATTTTTTCATGCCACCAACATTTAAAATGTTTGATCCAATTCATAGGAATTATTTTAATTTTAAATGTGACCATTGTTTGGCATGAGATGGAACCATCAGGTTTGGACAGTACTAGAATTCTAGTACCCTCTAACTCTGATGGTTTTGTCTAAGAGATCCAAATATTGATCTGATGGTATGGAGATGTATGATTATTATAATTTATTGGTTTGGAATAGACAAATTATTTTAGGTTATTGATAGCAATTATGGAGGTTCAGACTCATGGGATGCATGTGGGTGTGAGAGAATGGTGAACGAGAGTTATATATGTATGCAAAATTCATATAAGATGAAGGTAGGTCAAATTTGAAATTTCTAATTATCTAAGACCAACTTTTAATATCTAATCTAGACTTAGAAAAGTGAGTATGTAAATGTTTATATGTTGAATCACAATATTAATTATAACTATTAATAGTCTTGTGATTGTGTTGAAAGGGTATATCTTTAACTATAGTATTTACACTATATCTAAGATATTCTTTTAAATAATGATGAGTGTGAATTATTGGTTATATAATATCTTGTTCAATTCACCCTAATATTCTACTTTTGTATCCCCTGTTCTTTGCAAATGTGTAACCTATTTCATATTTCTCTAAATTAGTTTGGGATGGACCAAGATGTTGCTTTGGTTGATTAATATTAAAATAAGTGTTGTCTATATGTTTTTTACCCTTATCCATATAAGGTGTTATGTCATTAATCATGAATCATGGGAAAAGTCATCAAAGCTCTTTAGGATTAAAATATAATTGGCACGTACCAAATGTATGCATGTCATCTCTATATTCACCAAGACCACATGGTGTAAAGTTTTGATAAATGTTCATCTATGTTATCATTTTTATAATAATTATATCTATTACCATTCTAATCATGAGTGTCATTATTGGTCTGACTAGTTTAAAAAGCATCATATGTATATATTCATTCCTTTGGAAAATATTGTTTAAGTGTTATGATCTTTGAATGAGGTAAGATAATGTGTAGAATAGTAGTTGTTTTGGGCACCATGGCTTTGTAAAACCATAATGAGACACTTTTTTCAAGATAATTAGAGATGTAACCCTCATGTATAAAATTTAAGCATATATGTAATTTATATGCAACTAAATTCATAACATGAATCTATGGTCTACCAAGTAAATTATTGAATCTAAATTCATTAGATATTATTTGACAATGCATAACTAGAGTTTTAGGATTAACAATTATGCTCTAGACAATCATTCCTAAAGGGTTTCATGGTTGATTATCAAATCCTTTGATGACCATGTCCAAAGATGTAAGATACTTATGATCAATTCCTAATACATTAAGGAAGGCCTCACTACATATATTCAATCCTAAATTATTTTCTACATGGATCATTTTTTATTCCCACATGGTTGATTTTAATTGAATGGTCAAGGGAAAGTTTCAGTCAAGATGTCCTTACAAGGAAAATTTTCTAGTTAAAATGAGATGAGATGTTGAAAAAATTGTAAATATCTAAAAATATAAGCCATTAATTTTTTTTTAGTAGTGATTAATAAAGTAACATCACATAATTCATCATGCATATGTATTGGAAAACAATTGAGTGTTTAATTAAATCTATGATGGAAATATTGGCTTGAGTATTTTGAAGTTCGTCCACAAGACCATAAGTTTTGGATACTTAAATATAAATCATATGAGAAGGAGGGGGGAGATTAGATCCTTAAGGAGGGGTGTTTTGGTTAACCCCATCTTCAACATGAGAAGGAGGAGGATGTGATATTGCATGCCCAACCTCTCCTATTTGTTACATCATCTACCATGTATCGAATAAAAATACAATAAAAAAAATAAGGACCATCACCAAGAAGATGGAAAACAAAACTATCAAGTGTAAGGATGTTACTACATAACACATTATAACAACCCTATCATGTCTCAATCCATAAGCTAGTATTCTATGATAAATGTGAGAAAATAAACATGGAAACATTGATAAGCATTTGTATAAAAACCATATGAGCAAGCCTAAAAACATATAAAAACTATATATGAGATTAATCTTTATTCTAGTATTTTAAATATCCTAAATTTTGTTTTATTATTCTCATGTGAATTTTTAATTCCCATTATCCTAATAATATGAGATGGAATGTAGCATTCACCTCTTTTATCTCATTATATAATTCCTTATTATAAAGGACATTGAAGTTACATTTAACATGTAACTTGTTGCCACTTTTTACCCACTTCTCCTAACTATATGAGACAAGGGGACACTAGGAACACGCTTGAATGTTTGGCTAAGGTAAATATTTAAGTCACTTTGTAACTCATTTTTTTAACTTCACTATATTTAAATAGTATTTGGGTCTCTTCTTTCACATACTTCTCTTAGCGTTTTGACTAGGCTTATTCTATTTTCTATGGATTTTATTCTCTCTTAGAATAAGCTTTTATACATATTGTTCAATCTTGTAATATTTTTTTACCATCTTTCAATAAAATGCGATTTTTCTTTCTAGTTTACTAATTTTCTCACTTGAAAATCTTCTATCTCAATTATTTTATGGGATGATTTATGCTTCTATTAATTTCATTGCATAATCTTTGATTATGATTCATTATTTTACTATCTGATCTTGGATTTATTTATTTTAAATTATGTATCCCCTATGTTATTTCATAAATGAATGTAATATGTAAATCTATTATACCCACAATATAGAAGAAGAAATAAAAGGCTAAGCATAAACTAACAAGGTAAATTAGACCAAAGTTAAACATATTTGACATTATCTAAGCCAAGGGAATCATATTAATAAGGCAAAAACATTAAGAATGTTTGAATGAAACCATAAAATAAATCAAACATCTGGGAAAATAGGAAAATCCAAACCTTGTGAGGAAAAGGTTATGAAATCCTAGGTGTAGCATTTAAATAATAAAGGGGTTCACCAAAATGTTTTGATTATTTATGGATTAAGGATAAAATACCACATGCATAAACAATTAAACTATGGGAACAAGTAATATTTAATATATAAAAATTCAAAATAATAATCATATATATCTCATGGCTAAAAACATGAACAAATGGAACAAGAAAGTGCCCAAAGCAAGCAAGAACGATGGAAAGACAAAGAAGGTTGGAATTTGACATACTTTATTTTTATTCCAAATTTTTGAGACTGGATTTGGGATTTACAACTGACTATACTCCTCTATGTGAAATTTGACTATTGACTATCATTTTGACAAAATTAATCTTGTGTCAAATCCACATGGGTTAGAATTGATAGGGCACCAAATATGCATCACTTATTACTACCAAATTTTTAATTTAATGTTAATTATGTACCCTACTTAATTTCTAATCCTATAATTTTTTGGGCAAGTGCATTGGAAGACAATGAGAAGGGTTGTGCAATTACTTTATGAAATTGATCAAAAAAAAACATTTAATTTTTCTTCTCTTTATCTTCTCGAACTAATTCACCATAAATTATTACAAGAGGAGAATAAATAAATAAAAAGGGTCAACTGACTTAAGAAACCTTCAAGGAGTTATAATTACATATCAAGATAATGAGAAGGGTTGTGCAATTACTTTATGAAATTGATGAGATAAACATTTAATTTTTCTTCTCTTTATCTTCTCGAACTAATTCACCATAAATTATTACAAGAGGAGAATAAATAAATAAAAAGGGTCAACTGACTTAAGAAACCTTCAAGGAGTTATAATTACATATCAAGATAATGAGAAGGGTTGTGCAATTACTTTATGAAATTGATGAGATAAACATTTAATTTTTCTTCTCTTTATCTTCTCGAACTAATTCACCATAAATTATTACAAGAGGAGAATAAATAAATAAAAAGGGTCAACTGACTTAAGAAACCTTCAAGGAGTTATAATTACATATCTTACATGTTGGAATCATATTCAATGTGTAAACACTTCATTTTAACCACTTCCATGTCTAAATTATAGTCAAGTGACTTTCTATAATCACATACTAGTTTAACCAAAAATCACTACTGGACCTAATTTACCTGCATAACTATTGTTTTAACCTAAAATCACAATGACACATCCCTAATTAGGTAAATTGATCATATTGGATAATTAATCTTACTAAATTCATCCTAAATTAAATCAACTCTTTGAAAGTGTCTTCACATGACAATTGTAGATTAGAAATCTAAGAGAGATTAGTCAATTGTTAGTGAATAAATCAAAAATAAATTAAAGACATAACTTCTCAAGTCTAATCCATAGGTTGAGCTATATTATTAACAAGCAATAAATGTAAATATAAGATAAAAACAATGATTATACCTACTTATAAGATTTGCTTGAAAATTGATTTGTTAATGTTGATCTCAACTTGTGAGCTAGAAGTCATTGGCAATTCTAGTTCCTTATGGGCAATATCTCTCCTTATTCACCTTGATTTTTGTGGCTTGGCATGAGAGAGTGATGAAACTTATTATATAATTTAGTAGAGTTTATTTGCATGAAGAAGCATTTTATAAGGATTCCTGCATAGTAAGTATAGAATAGAGAGGCTTTGTCTAAATTGGAGGAAGAACCTCTAATTTATAGACTTTTGAAATGAATTTGAACCATCCATCTTGACTTAAGAATCAAGGACTAATAATAAAATATAATTTGAAATTTGAAATGAGAATCTTGAATTAAAAATTAGAGTGGAGAACATGTGGGACTCATAAATGAATATAAAATTCATTTGGGAGGATGAAATAATATAAAATTGGTAAGTGCGATTGAGTAGAATATGAGGTAGATTATTAAATTGGAAAGATGAGTAAGATAATATTATAAAATTATATTGATGGGGGATAGGTGGGGCCTAGGACTTCTTTGTAATTTGAAAATTAAAATGAAGTGTAATATGACCTCATGAGGTGAGGATAATTAGATTCTGTAATGAAATTACTTAGATGTTCACACAGAATGATTTTATATCACATACAATAAGCAAATATGAGATATCACACAATAATAACTGACAATAGATTAGAATATTGGATAATATATCAAATCCACTTCGAGGGGGTAACCTCCACAACAATGCACTAATAGCAAAGTACTTAACATGATGATCAAAGACTAACCACTCCCTCCTATATATAGTTTACTTAGCCATGGTTATTCCATAGATTAATCTAACTAAGAACATAGAGAAATGTAACAAGAATATAAAAGAGGTATGTAAGTAATAAGGCAAACACACATATCCTAAGATAAGCCAGATGTTAAGGGCATAACATGCCCCTCCCCTTAAAAAAAATGTTGTCCTCAATGTTGATTCAACTCTTGATGTTACTACACAAAATATTCATCCTCCTAAGTAGCATCTTCCTAGGTCAAATTCTTCCATTTGATTAGGTACTCCTTAATAGCTTGAGACCACACTGCTTAGTGCACATTTGAAGGATTGCCTTAAGATTATGAACAACACTTCCTTCTTCATCTAATTCTAGTAACTCAGTTTGCATAGCCACTTTCTATCTAATGACTTTTTTTAGGCATGATATATGAAATACTAGATGTATATGAGTGGAGGAAGAAAACTCTAACTTGTAGGCCATACTACCAATTTTTTGCAAGATCTGATAAGGCCCATAATACTTAGGGGACAACTTGTTATCTTTTTTATATTTCTTCAAGGACATCTACTTATATGGATATAAGCAAATAAAAACCCAATCACCAATGTTAAAGTGCCTCTCACTCTTGTGTTGATCTGCCTATTGTTTCATGCGATTCTAGGCCATGGCTAAATTTTCATGAAAATTGGCAAAGACCTCCTATTGATGGTGAATATTTTCTTCAACTACATAAACCTTAAGATGGACCTTCAAGGATGAAGTGATGGATGGAGGGTGGTATCCATTAATGCTAGAAAAGGAGACATTTTGGAAGAACTATGAATAGAAGTATTATACCACCATTTAACAAGTGGCAACCAATGAACTTATTTATCCTATTTATCATAAACAAAATAATAGAGATATCCTTCAAGATATTTGTTCACTACCTCATTTTGTCCATCTGATTAAGGATTATATGATGAAATATGAGCCAATTGGGTACCCAAACATGTAAATAACTCAGTCTAAAAATTATTAGTAAAGATGAGATCTCGATCACTGACAATGATTTTAGGGGTACCATGCAATTTTTGAACTGTATTCAAAAAATCAAAATCTATTGTACTAGCAACAAATGGTTGTGATAGAGATCAGAAATGAGCATACTTACTAAGATGATCTACCATAACCATGATAACATTTTGACCATCAGATCTCGATAATACTATAATGAAATCCATAGACACCTCTTCCCAATGTTGGCTCGAGATGGATAAAGGCTGAAAAAGACCTAGGGTTTTGATGGTTTTTCTTTTATTTTGTTGACAGATCATACATTTAGCCACATATTTCTAAATATCCCCTTTGAGTCCTTCCCAAAAAAAATCATGCTTGATTCTATGATAGGCTTTTAAAAATCTTGAATGACCCCCAATTGGAGTTTCATGAAGATCTTGAAGGATTTTTTGTTTATAATCTATCTTTATACCATAATGCATCACCCTTCCATGTTAATTTTTCAAATCCACCCAAACCTTGCTAAAGATTCTAAATCAGATTATGGGTAGCATTATCCTTGTCCCATGTTGATCATACTTCCTCTATTCAATCTACCTACAGAATGGTCATAGCATATAGCAAGGCCTCAACTGATTCATCCTTCCTAGATAGTGCATCTACCACTACATTGTCCTTGCTTTTCTTATAAACTATTTCAAAATCATAGCCTAACATCTTGGTTACCCATTTTTTTAATTCTCCAGATGATAACCTTTGTTTCAAAAAATATTTGAGACTATCATGATCGGTCTTTAACTAAAAGTGACAACCCATCAAATAAGACTTCCATTGTTTGACTACATGTAAAATGACCATCATTTCCTTCTCATAAATGGGCTTGTGCTAGTTTTTACCCTTTAGTTGATGACTTTTATATGCAAGCGGTCTACCTTCTTGTATGAGTACAACACCCATACAATACCCAGATACATCACATTCAACTACAAAAGTCTTAGAAAAATTAGGAGTAGCCAACAATGAAGTGGTGCACATCACCAATTTTAATTGTTCAAATGCCCTGGTAGATCTATCAATCCACTGAAAGGAGTCTTTATTCAACAAAGATGTGAGTGGGGTTGTAACGCTACCATGATTTTTGACAAACCTATGATAATAACCAGTGAGCCCCAAAAATTACCTTAGTTGCTTGAGTGTATTAGGAATTGTCCAGTCCATCATTGCTTGGATTTCTTTAGGATCCACTTTTACTCTTGTATGTAAAACTATATGACCCAAATACTCCACCTCATAGGTTCTAAAAGTAAATTTAGAAGGTTTGCAATATAACTAATGTTGTTATAAAATTAAGAGTGCTTGTTTCACATGGTGTAAATGGTCTTCCCAATTTTTACTATAAATGAGGATATCATCAAAAAATACCAGAACAAATTTCCTCAAAAATGACCTAAAAATAGAATTCATCAAACTTTGAGAGGTAGATGGTGCATTTGTTAGCCCAAAAGGCATAACTAAAAATTCATAATGGCCCTCATGAGTCCTGAAAGTAGTTTTGGGTATGTCTTCATCATGAATCTAGATTTGATGATACCCAAAATGCAAATATAACTTGGTAAAATAAAGAGCACCATTTAATTCATCTAGTAAATCATTAATGATAGGAATAGGAAACTTATCATTGATAGTGTACTTGTTGAGTTCCCTCTAGTCAGGTTGCATCCTCCAAGTGTCATCTTTCTTTCACACCATGAAAAGTGGTGAAGAGTATTCACTTTGGCTATAATGAATGATTCCTATATCCAACATTTCCTATACTATCTTTTTAATTTCACTTTTTTTAGCATAAGGATACCTATATGACTTGATGTTGGGTGGTGTACTACCAAGAATAATTTTGATAGCATGATCATGTGTGTGGCTAGGTAGAATCCCTTTCAACATGTCACCAAAAATAATTGAATGGAAATCAATCACTTATTGTAGATTAGGAGTTATAGATGTTTGAGTTGGATGAACTTCCATGGAAAACAAGCGAGCTACAAATCCTTCAACACCCATTCAGAGAATCTTTGTCATTTGATGGGAGTTAATAGGTTGTGGAGATTTATCCCTTAATCCCCTTAGCTCAAATTCCCTTCCCTTAGAATTAAAATGTATGAATTATTCCTATAAATTCATCTCAATAGTTCCCAAAGTGGTGAGCCACTGTACTCCAAAAATAATGTCATCTCCCCCCATAAGAATAGCAAACATAGGAGTATCCAACAAGTAGTCTCCCATGGCTAGTTTAATACTACGGCATTTTTTGAACAGCTGACAATACCACCATCTGTAATCATGACCTAAAATTCTAGATTAGGATAAATGAAATAGTTCAAGTGAGCAGCCAGCTTATTGGTGATGAAGTTGTGTGTGCTCCTAGAATCAATCAGAATAATGACCTATTTTTTTAGGAAACCCACCACCTTAAGATTTTAGGGAGTATTAATACCTAAAAGGGCATGATAGGAAATAGTAGGCTGAAAGCCTTCAGATTCCTCCTCAAGACCTTCTTCATCTTCACCAAGTGCCTCCTCATCATCGTCATCCTCATTGGCACCTTCAATGTAAAATAGCTTCTTTTTAGTACAATGATGGTTTTTGCTCCATTTGTTGTTACAACCATAACACAACCCTTTGGATCACTTCTCAATTTTTTGAGGTCTTAGTTAGGTGGGTTAAGGATATGATGGTGCTAAAAAGGTGCAATCATGACCAATAGTGAAGGTTTTCTATTTGGCCATCTTTTTTCCTCTACCATGCGTGCCCATGGCATAACTTCTAAAATAGATGTTGGGTTAAACATTCAAACCTCCAATTGGATGCTATCTTTGAGACCACCCAAAAATAGATCAATTAGATTTTCCTTAGTGATGTCTTTCACTTTAAGGATAGATTCTAAAACTGATGAATATAATTATTCACAATTCTCATTTGCCATAGTTTGACTAACTAGCTAAAGTAGTTCTCAAGTAAATTATTTTGATAATGAACTAATAACTCATTAGTGAAAATATACCATGTAACAAGATCACTATTTCTTTTCTTTTGAGCACATAACTAATGATATCAAATGAACTACTCATGGTTCAGATATAGAGACACCACGATCACCTTCTGAGAACTAGGTGTTTGATGCTTATCAAATACATTCTCAAGTTGGGTAATCCAAGTGAGAGGATTATTACCATCAAACTTATGCATGTCCACTTTGAGAAACATTATTTTCATACCAAAATTGGAGTTGTTAGTGTTGAGAGGAGAAGGACCTAAATGCTGAAGTGGAGGGGTTTTTTATTATAACTGAGATGAAAGAGAAGCTAATGAAGTAGTGATCTGATTCAATTGATTGTGAACCCCATTAATCTCTTTATGCATCCTTAAAACATAAATTTTAATTATAATAAAGTTATAATACCACACCAAGCCTTTTATGTCAACCTAAATTTGAGAAATCAATGGATCTAAAGTTCCAGATTCTATGTCATCGATAGGAGTCTTAGGAGTTTTTTGCCCCCCTTTTCATCCTCATGTAGAAGGATTGACCATATATAAACCCTAGGAACATTTTTTCCCTAAAAAAATTATACTATAGGATGGTACCATTGTGATCGCCTCACCAAGACAAATCTAACAATTGACTTTGCACACTAGGGTAAAAAAATTTGGCACAAAAATGTGTACTGGTGAACTATACCATTGTGATAATTTCATCAAGATGAATCCAATGACTACAAATGCACAAGGCAAAAAAAATTCTAGACTTTTTTATTATTATTTATATTTTTTAAAAGCATTTTGAACAACATTGTGCTGACCAATAAAATTAATTCTTTTCAGATTGTAAGTTATGTTTTTTCACTCTTTTCCCTTGTAGAATTCTCACCTCACTTGATCTGAAAAAATAATGCCACAAAAAGATTTCCAAAATTGAAAATCTGATACCACTTGTAATTAAATTAATTAGATGTTCACATAGAATGATTTTATATCACACAAAATAAGCAAATATGAGATATCACACAATAATAACTGACAGTAGAGCAAAATACTGGATAATATAGCAAAGTCACTTCAAGGGGGAAACCTCCACAACAATGCACTAATAGAAGATTACTTAACATGATGATCAAAGACTAACCACTCCCTCCTATATATAGTCTACTTAGCCATGGTTATTCCATAGGCTAACCTAACTAAGAACATATAAAAATGTAACAAGAATATAAAATAGGTATGTAAGCCACAAATCAGCCACACATATCCCTAGACATGCCGAAGGTTAAGGGCATAGTAGATTTTTGGATTTATAGAAATTATAAATATTCAAAATCCATGTAATTTATGATTTAAGAAGGATTAGTTAATTAATTTGAATTAATTAACTTAATAAATATTTGGATAGTAAACCATCAATAGTGATGATTAATAGTAATGATGAATTAGAATTAGAGAAAACTAGGGTTGATTAGGGATGATTAAAATCAACACAAAGTGTTCAATTTTAAGTGCCTACATTTTGATCCTCTTTAAGAAGTCATTGTTAGACACAGATAAAGTAATTAATTTTTAAAGAATGAAAAAATCATTAAAATATTAGATAAATAAATAATTAGTGACCCATGATGCCCCCTCGATAGGGCATGCAAGATGTGGATGGGATCTTGAAAAAGAGAAAAAGAAGCTAGAATGGAAGAAGAGATTAACCCATGGATAAAATTAAGCCACTTGAGCTAATTCTTTCACACTTTGATTTATAATGTTTGAAAATAATATAATTGAATTGGCCCCAAGATGGGGGAAGTAGAAAGGATGCATCTCAAAATAAGCACTACCCTTTAACCAACCCCAAATAGGGCAAAAAGTTGTGGGCTTGGAATTAGAAAATTTACCCCAGTAGGGGAAAATGATGGTATAGGGTTATGAAGATGATGGTATAGATATGGAAATAGATTTCCCTAGTGGAGTGGATTAAAACATTGATAGATCAAAAAAAAATTGCCCCAGTAGGGTGGATTTCATTATTAAATGATGAAAATGGTTAACTGATTGATTGGCAAATATAACTCAAGGATTTAACCTATCACATAGATTAAAAATTAAAGGAGTGATGCAAATGTAGGTACAATAGTATAATGACTTTTTTAAAAATGAAGAAGCCACAAAAAACTATACACCTATGAATGGTCAAAGTGATAAGATAAATGATAATCAGAAGAACAAGATAATGATTGAAGAATGATGTGATTAGATTGGAAGAATTTTAATAAAATGATCATGATTTCTTATATATGCTTAGATGTATCATGAGGAGCATATAAATTAGCCATATGGTCTAGTTTATGGAGATTTAGTGAACAAGGAGATCTTTAGACTACAACATTATCGAGTACATTCCTAAATTTAGATTTTTAATGTCGCATGAAACAATATGCACCATACACCATGATGACCTAGTTGTAATATGCATAAGGACTAACCCATGATCTAATAGAAAATGGACAACAAAACACAAATGATAAAAAACCATGATGATAATGCTAACAAATGCTAATGGATTGACTTGCATACAATTACGTGATAAGAAGCACCATGATGATGACCCTATTGGGATAATGAATTGAGTCAAGGTAATAATAAAAAAGGAAATAAACAAATAAACACACACACACACAAACATGAAAATAAAATTAATATAAAACATCTTATTTTTTAACCAAATCCAAATCCATACATGAAGGGTCAATGATAATAATAAATAGATGGTTCCCGCTATTTCCAAACAAGTTTTCACTTTTCACATTCAAAAGAAAATGAGAAACTAAGAAATAATGGTCAAGGGCTTGTACGTACTCGGATGTAGTCTTACGCACCAAATTCAGACAACTGAAGGAACTCCTCTTTGGTTGTGGAGGATGACACCTGTAGAAGAAAGAGACTCAAACACAGAAATTGTTAGATGGCTAGAAAGTGGGCTGCCAAACGAAAGCTTGGTCCTAGAAGTACAAAGACTTCTTGGAGGATGACAATCCATTGATAAAGAGCAAAATATTGATAGAAATAGAAATGACAAAGACTAGATAAAAGAAATGAAAGTAAATGCATACCTGTTTGTAGCAATCTGCCTTGCACAGTCACCGACGTCGGTGGTTCAGCTGGCGTCGGTAGGTTAAGGTCACCGACATCGGTTAGTTTTCCGACATCGATAAGGGCAATGGTCGAGGTCAGTCGGGGTAATGGCCAGAGATAAGTTTTAGGTCTAGTTTATGATCCACAGAGGGGTCTAAGATTCTGTTTGAATGTCAAAAAGCCTGTTTGGAGGTTAGAGAGCCTGTCTAGAGGTTTGTGCGTGGCTGTAAGGTAGAAAGTATGGTCTGAATAGGGGACCAGAGAGAGGACAGGGAGTCAGGGATTAGAGAAGACCTTTCAGCCTCTCAGGGAAGGGCAGGTTGGGTCTGGGCAGTGGTTTGCTTAATAGATGAATTCAAATAAAAACTAAAATGAAAAACAAAGAAATACTTATCTCCTACTTGCTGAAGGAGGAGTGAAGGAGACCTGTTGCTGATGTTATTGACGGACCTGTAATGCCTTTGATCTCATAGTCTAGAGTTATTCCTGCAGAGTACATGTAGCTGGTGATGTTTGCTGTGTGAGAGGGAGTGAGAGAGAGGTCGAATGCCAAGTGCAAAAGAGTTCACATTCGTGGGGGGTAGCAACAGATGTAGAAATGTAGTTTTAAGGTAACTGACGCTGGTAGAACCGCCGATGTCAGCCGCATACTGATCGACATCAATGGCTGAAGAATGGGGACATAGGCTAATTTTAGCCTTTTGTCTATTCTTACAAGCTACCAGGGTCAAAGTTCATGGGAAAATGGTTGAGAGGGGCTTAAATGGACACGAGAGGAAGGGTTAAGATGGGATTTAAGCCATTAAGGTATGGCATGGGGTGAAGGGATCCAAGGAGAGGAATCTGAGGTGGCATGAGGTGGCATAAGGTGGCATGGCAAGGGGGCAATTAAATTAAAATATTTGATTATTTTAATTTAATAGTTGAGGGGGCTAGGATTTGTGTTAAGAAGATGGACCAAGGGGGCCAAGGGGGGAGGACGACCAAGGGGTAGACACAATTTTGGTGTCTACATTTGCCCCTTTTTGTCTTGTTGGTTGTTCTTGACGAACTGCAAGACAAAAATAAGAGTTGGTTGCCCCAGGTATGGGATGAGGTGTTCCCCCCTCAAAGTGGGAGTCAAGGGAAGGGAACTGGAGATTGGGTGTCAATTTGACAGAGAGATGGATAGAGAGGGTGAAGATTGAGTGTGAACGCTACAAAGGGTGAGATTACACGTATACTACACCACGCGATAGGTAGGTCAAATTGTCATGGTCAAGGGTCGAGGAGTGCCAAAATTGAAATAATTGGGCCCTAATATTTAGTTGTAGTTGATTGGGTTATTCGATCCAAGCTGTAGCTCTAATGGGTCATCTTGTTTTAGGTATCCCAGGCTCAGAAAATGCACCTAGAAAACATGAAAAAAGGCACAAGCAGTAGGGATCAACTTGCTCATGATCCAATACTTGTGAGGGTCAGTGATAACTTGCTAACTAGTCATGAGGTAGCAAAGGCAATCAAAATAACTAAGGCAGAGTTGTCTTGAAAGCGGTCGAAGGAGATAGTCGCAATCTCCAAGGTCTGGTGGTCGAGGCAGGTAGAGGCAAAAGTGATCTCAAGTGTGCCCCAGGGGGCTAAGATAACTTCTACTGTGAAAGTTGATTGATTGAGGGCATGATTTTGGTCATGGGTGAAGAATAGGATGGTTGAAGGCCGCTGACATTGGTGATAAAACTGACATCAGTGGCACAAAGGAAATGACGTCAATAGAAATCGGTCGACATCAGTAGCTTAGGGCATGCTTGTGCTAATGTCAGCAGCCTACCAAATCTGACAAAACTGGATTAGCAACCCACCAAAAGTCATTTGAGATTTGTTGACCAAGAAAAAAAGGCACTCTAGAGCTTAGGGAGTGAAAGTGACTAAGTCTTGACTGATTGGGTAGTGTGAGGTGGTAGAGAGAGATTGGTGGAGAGAGTGGGTGAGGTGGAGCCAGAGAGGAGGTTATAGAGTCAGTTGTATGCCAACAAGAGCTTGGGGATAGAGAGACGTAGTAGAGATGGTAGAGGATAGTAGAGGACCTACAGGAGGTCCAATGTTAGTGGCACCCATCATGCCACCACGTCAGCGTCGACAAGATGAGGTAGGAAGCTTTGTGAACTCAATTGGTTTGGTTTTAGTTTGGTTTAGTTTTTTGAATTTTTATTGTGTTTAGGTAGAAAATGAGAGGGAAGGGTAGCTAAGAGGGTGGGTGGGGGGTCTAGGATAGATTAGGAGTCAGCTAGAGGGTTTTTGGGGGGGTTTGGGAAGAAGAAATAAGGAAGCCCTAATTTTAGGGCTCGCCCCGTTCAGCCTTGGGGCTGAACCAGTCGCCGACATCAACGGGTTTGTCGGTGTCAGCCGACTAGTGACTGGCATCGGCTGTCCAGCGACTGGCCTCGGTCACTCGCCTATCGATGTCGGTCACTAAGTGACTGACGTCAGTTAGGTGAGTGTCATCATTGGCATGTTAATTGATGTCAGTGGCTGCCTAATCAGAAAGAGTGGAAAAATGGTCAAGTCAAAGGGTCAAAGCTACACCAAGGGCTTCTCGAGGGTCAAGATAGCCATAGAGGGTCAAGTAGATTGGTTAAATAGGAAGAGTAGTTGAGAGTGGTAGTCAATGGTTAACATGAGATTGATTTTGGGTGGATGTAGGTGAGGCAGACATTGATGCTGCAGGACCACCTCTCAACCTTGCTGATGTAAATGCGGGGAGGTGTGACCATTGAGGAGTGGGCCCATAAGATAGTAGTGGAACTACGCAGGCTATGGTGCTACTACAGAGTGGTGAGAAATGTGAGTCTCATGGTGGCACTAATCGAGTGGTGGGACCATTTCACCAACACCTTCCACCTACCCATAAGAGAGATGATGGTCACGGTCGAGGACATGTACCAAATTTTGTGGCTGTCGGTGCACGAAACAAACTTGTATGCATGCTCGAGAGAGGTGCATGACATTCATATGGTTACGCTATTTGGGGAGCATGTCACTGAGACGAGCTACCACTCAGCAAGTTTTGCTTATGAGCCCCTTTATGTGGCAGATGAGGACGCACATTGGCTGGCCATCCTTATGATGATTGGCATCACAGTATATGCACTACCAAATGTAGAGGGAGGGAGATTTTTGGTCACCATGATTGGATTTTTGATAGAGATGGTTAAGCAGTAGACTGTGTTTACCTAGGCACCTATCTTTTTGGCCCAGGTCTATAGAGATCTGTGGGGTATCAGCTGGTGGCAGTGGTACAGTCTATGTGTGGGCCACCTTCTGCACTGTTAGGCGTACGAGCACATCATGGTCATGCATCCACTCAATCTCCCAGTGGCTATCTAGGCTGGGTTCAGAGTTGGCTTCAGGCGATGGCATGAGGTTATGGCACAAACACGGGTAGATAGAGTAGTTAGGAATATCGACTAATATCGAGGGGTACTAGAGGCCCTAATTCTAGTAGACATCATCTAGAGACCATATTTGGGGTATCCAATTTTTAGGGACCAGGCAGAGCAGATGGTCAGGACTTAGAGCATGTGATGGGTCAGGGGCAGGTGAGCCAGCGAGCTCGAGAGGATACCAGCAGAGAGAGTACGGTGCTAGTTTGGGCTACTATAGGATGTGCCACCCGCCTTCTCGTAATATAGATGAGACGACATAGAGGCACTGCTCTCACTGCCAGAGGAGACAGAGGGGTCAAATTTTGAGGAGTTATCGGTAGGACCTGGGGTAGCTGACCCAGGGTGCACAAAGGCCTACACGACATGGTGGTAGGGCAGTACATGGGAGTACAGGTAGGGCCATAGCCTAATCTGTAGGCTGTTATCAAAGAGTGGGATATAGCCTGCCAAGAGAGAGACATGTCCCGTCAGGAGAGGGATGCAGCTCAGGGCCAAGTGATCATTTTATAGGGGCAGGTCATAGTTTTGATAGGGTAGATGGCAGAGATGACAGGTCAAGTGGCTACTCTGATAGGTCAGGTCATGATGCTATAGGGATAGCTAGCGATAGCCCAGGCATAGGTAGTGGTAGGATAGGTTCTTGGGGGGCAGGGCCCATTTCAACAGCCATCTTAGTAGCCATCGCAGGGGCTAAAATAGTCAGCATCAGTGCAGCTGACATTTTCATAGCCATAGGGTTCAGTTCAGGGCACGACAGCAGGCTAGATGGGTCCACTGTAGATTGTACCTATAGCTAGGTATAGGACTACACTGGATGAGATTGCATATAATGAGGGAGCTATCAGAGAGTTCCCTCAGATACAGTGATACTCTAAGATGAGAGACGAGTAGAGCTAGTAGAGGTCTATGTCGTGTGTGACCACTTTGGGCATGCACAGAGAGCGTAGGTTAGAGAGTAGAGATGATACAGCCTTGTCTCGGCTGCCACCACCACTACCACAGCCACAACCTTGAGGCTAGATTTTGTTATTTTTTATGTATATACCGGTCTGCGAGCTGATGATGTGAGATGTACTATATTTTTTGAGAGAGAGAGAGACAGACATAGATTGTGTCATTGTATAAAATTTTGACATATATATGATGAGATGTTTGACTAGTGATGTGTTATGGATGCCTTGGATGTGTTTAATGTTTTCAGCATTTCATATTATGTGAATGATGCAGATTTTGATATTATGTTTCATGATTATAATGTTATGATGACTAATGTGATGACGATAATGTTATGGTTAATGAAATGATGATGATGTTGAATGTAATGATGCTAGTGATATTTATGTTATGACTTGTAGATTATATGATGTGGATGTTTAATTTTTATGATGATGATGTTGTTATGATTAATGACTATGATGTAAATGATGAAAATGATTATGCTAACAATTGTGGAAGTATGTGATGAGTTATGATGTGATTGATAGGTGACGAGAGAATGGGACAAAAGAAAGAGATGAAGAGAATGGCTGAGCTAACCCGAGAAGACCCCATGTCAATGGAGTGCTGCCTACATAGCCCCGATTGGTAGGGCCTCAGGCTAATGTAGTTCTCCCTAAAAAGGGAGGAAGAGGTCGAAGTGATTGATTGCTTTTAGTCGAGGTCAAGTCATGGTTAGAAGAGGATAGGGTTTGTCCATCAGGTAGATGAACAAATAAGGGTGGTCAAGCTAATCCCAGAAGATGACGTGTCATCTGAGTGATGCCTACATAGCCCCTGGTTAGGCAGGCCTCAGACCAATGTAGTTCAGATGAGGAGACAAACTGGTTGATGTGATTGATCATGAGAATGATTCAGCACGTCCCATATGTCTGAGGGCTCATGCTTGAAATGATGAGAAGAAGATGTTACAGCCTTTTCCAAATGGTGTATTCTATAACATTGATGGAGGCTTTTCATCCCTAGCAATTGTCCATATTAGGTGATGGATGTTTGCTAAAAATGAAATAAGTCTATTTATACTTCAGCAAGTAATGGTTTATGTTGGACATAAATTAGGTAGTCGATAGTTTCCATGTGTATTAGTGTCCATAGAAACTAGTGTGAATAGGCTATGTGAGTGGTCTGAAAAGAGTCGGGTTGAGTTGATTTGACAAATGAGGTGGTTGAATGTGACCAAAGGTATGGGCAAAAAGTGGAAGGCATAATCGCCCTTTTATTGACAAGGACCAGAATGACAGCATAGATAGGGGTTGTTAGAACCAAGAGCCCCATTCATGCATTACGTCATTGACCATGGGTTGTGTTAGAGCAGTAATCGAATCACTTTGACATTAAAATGAGCTCGAAGTCCCTTGAGTAGGTGATGTGATAGGTGAGGATAGGGTAACCATTTTTGAGTAGAGACAACCTTGCCCTTTTTTATAAGATACCCTGAGATGACTACAAGCCAAGTCCATGACCCCTTTTTTTTTTTTTGTAGACTGATCAATGCGGGAAGTCTACATAGAGATGTCATTTTGCTTTGTGGTCATTTGTGAAGCTGATCAATGCAGGAAGCTTCTAAGAAAGTGTTATTTGTAGTAAGATTTAGTCATAGCCATCCTTTAAGGGAGTGGTCTATATTTTTACGTTATATAGTTAAGGGCTTTTGAATAGCTATCCTTCGAGGGAGCAGTCTATTAGCTACAGCAATGATAGTATAGTTGTCCTTCAAGGGAGCAGTCTGTCTTTTTAATTTTGTGACCTTGGATATTTTGAGATCTTAATTTATTTTTGATAGAAATTTGAGTCATAGACAAGACTATAGAAGTTTAAGGGCTCCCTTTTATTAGGATAAAGCATCCCATACTATATAAAAGGGTTACAGAGGGTTTGTTAAGGGGAATAGGGTTGAAAGGAATGAGGATTAAGAGGATGAGGGATTGCTCAAGGGATGAGCTCAGGTTAAATGTCAAGTGAATGATTACTCGACTAACAGTAGAATGGTTGTAGATGCAAGGCATTAAGAGGCTCAGGTTCTAGTCATCTGTCGAGAGCAAACAGGTGATAAGTCCCTGACCCATACTTGTGTGTGATGATGAAAGGTCCGAGCCAATTAGGGGCAAACTTGCCTCATTTACTTCACTCCATATTGGTCACATGCTGATTTTCTTTGAGGACAAGGTCTCCAATGTTGAAATCTCATTCTCACAGATTTTTATCATAGGCTCGCTTGATGTGATTTTGATAGACAAGGAAATGGTTGAGGGCAGCAAGATGACATTCTTCAAGTAACTCAAGTTGAGCTAAACGATCTTGACAAAAGTCATCATTAGAGAGAATGTCATGCAGAGAGATGCAGAGAGATGGGATCTATACTTCGAGAGGTAGGATAGCCTCTGCTCCATACACTAAAGAGAAAGGGGTAGCACCCGTAGAGGTTCAGATGCTAGTGCGATAGGTCCATAAAGCGAAGGGAATGTGAATGTGCCAGTCCCTTCCAGTGTCGTTGACCACCTTCATGAGAATTTTAGTTAGAATTTTTTTAGAAGCCTCAGCCTGCCCATTTGCTTGTGGGTAGTAAGGTGAAGAGAAGTTGAGCTTGATGCTAAATGAGTCACAGAGTTTTTGGATGGTTTTGTTTTTGAATGACTTGCCGTTGTTAGTGATGATTTTGTGAGGAACACCGAAATGATAGATGATGTGGGTGCTAATGAAGTCGACAATCTTGTCAGCTTTTGTGGAGATGAGAGGAATGGCTTCCACCCATGTAGTGAAATGCTCAGTGGTGGTGATGATGGATTGATGACGAAGAGACGAGTGAGGGTTAATCTCACTGATGAGATCTAAGCCCAACTACCAAAAAGGCCAAAAATCCTAAGCGACTTATAAGGCATGGCTAGGAAGATGAAGCAAGTTAGAGTGCTACTAACACTTGATGCAATGCCAAACTAGTCGCTACAGTCTTGATAAAGAGTGGGCCAATAATAGCCCAGGCAAAGGATGCACTTGGCAACTGAGTTACCATTGAAGTGTCTGCCACAAATCCCATCGTGGACTTGTTTGATGGCATGAGATGCTTCAGTGGAGGTGAGACAGTGAAGAAGGAGGCTGTTGAAGCCTCGCTTATAGAGAAGACCCCCTAACATGATGTAGCGAGCTGTGCATTTGATAAAAGCTCACCACGCATTGCTAGAGAGGTTGGGAGGAATGACAGAATGAGATAAGTAGTCCACAAGTTACTTGTACCAATCATCTCGTGGACTAGAGTCTAAGGTGTTGACATGGTTGATGTTTAGAGAAATGTATGAAGGCAATGGCACACGATGCACCATGATAAAAAGTCTGGATGAAGATGATGAAGATGGGATATGTGAGGCGAGAGAAGCCATGGTGTCAGGAAACTTATTCATGGAGCACAAAATAGTCTGCAAAAGGTAATGGTTGAAAGAGGCTAAGAGAGTGTTAGCACAGTTTTTATACCTTTGCAAAATTTCATTTTTATAGAGGTATGAATCATTAATCTGATTGATGATAAGCTGTGAGTCACCAAAGATGTTGATGGACTTGATGCTGAGAGAAAGGGTGGTTTAAAGTCCCAATATTAAGGCTTCATATTCAGCCATATTATTGGTACAATCAAAGTCAAGCTTGAAAAATAGAGACATGGGCTCACCTTCTAGTGGGATGAGAATGACTCCCGCACCCCCATCGAGTTAACATTTGGAGCCGTTGAAGAACATGGTCATTTGATAGACGGTGTCATCGGTGGAAAGCGTGGCAATAAATTTGTCAAGAAAATCGCACTGCAAAGGTTGATTGTTAGGGAGAGGGGCATCTACTAGTTGGTCAGTGATGGTTTGCCCCTTGATGGATTTCTGTTGGATGAAGTCTAAGTCAAATTCAGCAAGCAGCATGAGCCACCGAGCCATACATTGATTTTGGTATGGCTTGGAATGCATGTATTTAAGAGGGTTAGTGTGAGTGATGACAAAGGTCTTGTGGTTAAGAAGATAGTGGCAGAGCTTAGTAGTGGCAAAGACTAACACCAAACAGAATTTCTCGGTATGAGTATACCGAGTTTCATAGTCGACAAGTGTTCGGTTGATATAGTAAACCACTTGCTCGTGATGATGCTCATCTCGGTGCGCGATCATGGCACCTAACGAATAGTTGGTTGCTGAGATTTAAAGGTAGAAGGGTTGGTCATCTTTAGGTGGAATGAGGACTGGGGGAGAGACCAGATAGCATTTGAGGGCTTCTAAAGCCTCTTGACAGTCCTTATCCCATTTAAAGGAGACGTCCTTCTTGAGGAGATTATGAAAAGATTGGCAGTGGTCAGAAAGCTATGAGATGAAGTGGTGGATGGACTGGAGCTTCCCTTGCAGACTACGAAGCTGCTTGAGATTGGTCGGAGGCAACATCTCAAGGATAGCATGGATTTTAGTGATATCTATCTCAATGCCACAAAAAGAAATGATGAAGCCCAGGAGCTTGCCTAAAAGGACCCCAAAGACGCATTTCTTGGGGTTAAGGTAGACATTGTATTGAAGAAGGCAAGAGAAGATGATCTTGAGGATGGTAAAATGGTCGTGGCAAAGCTTGGACTTGCTGAGTAGGTCATCCACATAGTCCTCCATGATTTTGTGGAGGAGATCATGGAAAATGTAAGTCATGGCACACTGATATGTAGTGCCTGCATTCTTCAAGCTGAAAGGCATGACCCGATAGCATAAAGTCCCCCATGGGGTGATGAAGGTAGTCTTGTGCTAATCTTTTGGTGTAATCAGGATTTGATTGTATCCTAAAAACCCATCCATGAGTGATAGCATCTCATGACCGGCCGTGAGATCAACAAGTTGGTCAATGTTGGGAAGAAGAAAGTCATCTTTGGGATAGGCTAGGTTGAGGTCATGATAGTTCGTGCAGATCCAGATCCCCCCAATTGCCTTGGTGATAGGGATGATGTTAGAGACCCACTGTGGATAATCGATGGATTGGATGAAAGAGACAGAGAGAAGGCGCTGAAGCTTCTCTTTGATAAGAAGCACAACATGAGGATGCATCTTTCAAAGCTTTTGCCTAATAGGCTTAGTCTCTGGTTTGGTGATAATGTTATGAGTGGCGATGTTGGGGTCGATGCCAGGCATGTCACTATAGGTCTAAGAAAAGGCCTTGCTATGGTCTGAGAGGAACAAGGTGTAGTCAAGCTGCTCCTGGGCATCTAGAGATTGACCAATCTTTAAGACATGAGGAACATCAGAAGAGGGAAGGTTGATGTCAATGGTTGATTCATTTAACATAACTTGGGTCTCAGCAGGGAGGGAGCGCTAGATGAAAGAGTAATCGGCACCCATGTAGGAGAGAATGGCATCATCGTCTACATAGCAGACAGTGTTGATGGTTGCCGACTCATCGTCTATCATGTTGGGATAGATGAGAGGGAGAGACTTGGACACCCCATTTAGCTGATAGGTCAGGGGTTCCAGGTGGATGGTGTTTATGCAAAAAAAACTAGGAGGGATGAAAACCACCGACTCCGTAGGTGAAGGGGGAGGAATAGGCGAGCTTGGAGGAGATTGGTCGATGGTGGGTTTGGGACAAGGGTCTGCAGAACCTTGAGTAGGGTCTTGGAAGCCCAGGCCATATCGTTTCTTGGTATTGTCATCATTGAGTGGTTTGATGGGCTGATGGGAGCCTTGCTCATAGCGCCTAAAGCCAAAACCCTTCCATGCACACCTGTAAAGGTAGGTGTGTGCAAAGGCGGGGTTGCCAAGAAATGACAAGTCTGATGTGAATGGCTAATGTGAGGAGAGAGGATTTCTGTCAGTAGGAGCTTGATTGAGACCCCTATAGACGAGATTGGTTCGGAGATGAGGATGACCATAAGGCACGACCATTTTGATTTGATGGTCATAACTGGGGTTGTGGTGAAGTTGTCCATACTTTTATGGAGTTTGGAACATGTCTAAGGCAAGCAAGTGATATTCCCCAAGTGAAAGTTGTTAGAAGATATCTTCCATGGGGTCTTTGGTTGTCACTTGAAGAGGTGGTGTGAGGGCAACCACTGGTTGCAAACTGGTCGAAGCTTCTACAGATAGAGGCGACGCCTGGGTTGATGTCTTGAGAGGAATGAGAATGTCATTTGGTCGATAGGTTGTGTTACAAGTTTTGAAAGGCGATGGGTCAGCAGGAATGGTGTGGACTTGCCCGTCGTGTTTGAATTTTACACAATGGTGTAGGGTAGAGGGAACACAAGCCATGGCACAGATCCAGGGTCAGCCTAGCAACATGTTATATTGAAACTCTCCTTTGATGATATAGAAGAGCTCCAGGACTGTGTGCGGGCCAATGCGAATATGAAGGATGATGGTGTCAATGGTTTTGGCAGTGGTGTCATTAAAGGATCGCAAGATTACGTCAGTTTTTGAGACGCAATTCTTGGGGAGGGCCAATTGATCAAAAGCATGGGTAGAGATGATGTTAATGCTGGCACCTCCATTAATCATAACTCGCTTAATGCGGGTTTGATCAACATAGGTAGTGATGAAGAGAGCAGCGTCCTGATCTTTCGAGTTAGATGTAGGAATTTTAGACTCACTGAAAGTGATAGAGGCAATGGGAGATAATGAGTGGAACATTGCAGTGAGTGGTTGGGGGTCCTCGGGTTAGACCTCCACTACTTATAAGGCTCTGATCAGAGCTTGATGATGCTGGGGTGAACTTTGGATGAGGTCATAAAAGGTCATCTTCACGAGTGTCTAGTGAAGCTGTTTCAACATAAATTCATGGATTGCCCATGAAGAAGAGGGTTGAGATGTGCCAATGATAGAAATTTTAAGTTTTGGTGGTTGAGGTGGCTTGATGAAGGGATAGGTCCAAGGAATGGTAGTTTTTTCTTTTGCCTTGTCCTTTTGTGACCTAGTAGTTATGTGGATGGCATTAATTTTGAAGATAAGAGGTGAAGGAGATGAAGGGGTCATAGTCTATTGATGAGTTGTTGATAAGGATGAAGAGGTTTGACGGATATGGGAAGGTGTCAGAGGTCAGTCGATAGTGTCCTCAAGAAGAAGAGTGTCTTTCTCTATATAGCGGCGAATGATGGCCTTGAGGGCATAGCAATTCTCAGTGTCATGTCCTGGCATACGATGATATAGGAAAATCTTAGTATCATCGAACCAAGAAGGCCTTGACTCGAGAGGTTGGAAGGGTTTGATAGGTGGAAGGGTTATACTAGAGGTCTACAAAAGTCGGTGCAATATCAAAGAGTATGAGCCCACAAAAGGGTCCGTTCTTGTTGATGCGTGAGATGCTGGTGACTTTTGCTTAGGAGGTGTTGAAGGAGGCTTCTGTACCACCTTTTGGGTTAATGGTGTGGCCACATGTGAAGATGACACTTTCTTCGTGAGAGGTGCCAAATTTTTTGAAGAGAGTAGCTTTGTGGTAGGCAAAGGAAGCAGAGGAGGCAACTTGTTTTGGTTAGGGTTCGGAGTGGGGAGCACTCCTATTAGGGTCAAAGGATGAGGGCCCAAAATAGAGGGCAATGGTGACAGGGGAGGAGGAGTTCGCCACTATGGTTTAGCAGCCTTTTTTGGTTTGGTTTGAAGACTACTATTGGTCGAGGCCTAGTCCAAGTCTACCTTCACTTGTGGGTGAGTGAGGTTAGGGATAGGGAGAACACTGAGTGTTTTGATTGGTTTTGATGCGATGGATGAGGGTTTTGGTTCTGGTGTGGATGGTTGGGGTTTTGGAGGTTTAGAGGTAGAAATCTAGTCTTTGTTGATAGTTTTGGGAGATTTTGTCATGGGTGGATTGACGGCATGGGATGAGATAGAACGGGCAAGCTGGAGAGCTTTGAGTCGCTCCAATAATGCTTGATGCTCCACTTTCCTTGAAGGGAGAAGTCCTAGTTTCTCCACTAATCAGGAAAATGGTTGGGAAGATGTCAGATGAGGCTTGGGTCCTCCAAAAGATGTGGATGGTTGTGGGGCTAAAAATGAGATTGGTGTAGCAGTCTCGGACCCAAGGCATGATGAAGTCAGAACAGGTTCATCCTTAAGTTCTTCTCTAGGTGGAGAAGGAATCGGGGAATGCAGCTCCTCAAGAGGTAGAGAGCAGGGATGATTGTGCCCTCCACTTGCATTTGAGGAGTAGGAAGGGTAGGGTCCTCCATAGGAAGCAAGAAGGAGGACAGTGAGACTGGTGGTGTCGGTAAGGTTGAGGCGTCCTCCAATATAAGGGAAGTCAATGGAGAACTAAGAGGAGAAGAAGGTTTGTCCTCATGTGATAGACTGATGGGTTCACTAACCTCCTGAGTCTGTGAGAGAGGTTGGTCAGGGATGAGGGGCGAGACCATATTGACTGTGCGTATGTTATGTTCTTGAGTGTCATCAGTCATGGTCTGCACATTGTTTTGGGTAGGAGGATGGTTGGGAAAGGGTTGTTTGAAAATGTCTATGCCTTGATTAGGTGGCACATTTGGATTGTCCAGGATGAGGTCACCCTTTTCTAGCATGTCTTGGATGATGTTTTTAAGAGTCTTGTAATTGCCCGTGTCATGGCCTTTAACACAATGATAGTTGCAGAAGTCGTTCTCCCTATACCACGCAGGGATGGCACGTGAGGGATCAAATTGTGGAGGCAGTCAAATTTGGGGGAGATTGAGAACCCCCTATTTGACAAGTTTGTCCAGCACAGATGTGTATGACTCTCCTAGTGGAGTATACTGTCGTTGCACATATCTTTGCTGGAATTGTTGAGTGATACTTTGGGATGTGGATGGTTAAGGTTGATTGGTTGAAGGTGAAGAGGAAAGTCTAATGACTACAGCATTTGTTGATGCCTTAGATTTGTGATTAGATGAAGAAGGTTTAGAGGAAGAGTCATTGGACTTCATGTTGGGGTTTTTACTCTGCAACTTGACTTTGTTCTCCTCGATGGCACGTAATTCAAGCTTTCAGGCCATCGTGAAGGCTTCATCAAAGGTGTGGAATGTCTGAACCTGCAAGGTAAAGGAAATATGTTTGGCACAAGCCTGAGAGAAAAGTTTGATGAGTTCGGGTTGGGGCAGAGAAAAGGAGAGCTGGTTAATTAGGCCTATCTAGTGAGCAACAAAATTGGCTATGGATTCATCCTCAAATTGCCGGATAGAATACAGATCTATGATTGAGACCTTTTTGGTGATATTGATAGAAAAGTGGTTGAGGAAGAGTTGGGCTAGCTGGGTGAATGTGAAAAGAGAATGGCTAGTGAGAGAGCTGTACCAATTGAGAGTAGCACCAGAGAGTGACATGGGGAACGTGCGCAAAAGTAACACATCATCATGGGCTATGAGATAACAAGCATGTCTGAATGCTCGTAGGTGCTATTGCGGGTCTTCCTTACTCTAGAAATGAGAAAATTTAGGAAGCTCCCACTGACTGGGATACGGCCATATCGGGATAGAGGGATGAATGGGTTCATTGTAAATTTGCTCATATGAAAGGGTATTACGTGAACCAGAAATAGAGGTCTCAAGACTAGACATTTTGTCCATCAGCATTTTTATTATGTCTACTGATGGATTGGCGGGTGGAGTTCCCCCTAGGTTGTAGGGCACTTGAAAGGTGTTAGAAGGGGCATATGATGTAGTTGGCTACACTTGTAGGGGTGCAACATATTGATAACTAGTCATTGGAATAGAAGTGGAGACTAAGGGTGGTTGAGTCATGAAGGTAGAAGGCATGACTAGGCTTGATGTTGCCATGGGGAGTTAGATAGTGACAACATTAGCCAATGGATGAGTAGCCACCCTAGTGTTGATAGGGGTGAGGGTAGGCAGGATGGAGACAACCAAATTTGGGAAAGGGGTAGAGGTTGGTTGAATAGGCTGTAGTTGATGGGGGGCCAAAACCCCAGTGTAAGTGGGCCTAGAGATGGAAGGAGAGGCCACACTTAGAAGGTTGGTCATGGGTTGGTTATTAGTCGAGGCGATAGCCTACGTGTCTATGGGTTGAACCACAGATGCTATCGATATGACTATTATCTCGACTAAAGAGGTTGGCATCCCATAAATTGGGTTACCCAAGGAGTCTCACGTTCAGCTTCGCATGAGATAATGTTGCAGGGCTTTGACATTGAGGTCCAAGAATATTTTGAAATCTTGGTCCCCTTTAGGGACAATGCGAGTCTGAGTCAGGGTCAGTCTGGTAGGAGTTTGTTCGGTCTCTAAATGAAACTCCATTAAGGGACTGGTTATGGACGGTGAAGGTGGAAGTAGTTGATGCCTTGTGTGGTCGACAAGAGCCTTGGTTTGACTGTAAGTCAAAACCATTCAAGGCAAGAAAAATATTCTCACTAGCTCAAACAACCAGATAAGAATAGAAAAAGAAGATGAACATAAGCAAACCCTAAATGTTAAATCCCTAGGAATAAATTATTAGGATCGTGTTGGCTTATGCCTTAGAATGTGTTTGAGAGATTGGCTTTTGAAACGGGTCCTAGAAGAAGTAGTCTATGGATGATTTCAAGTTAGTTTCGGTGCTCAAGATTCTATGTTAGGTTCTATACGTGGCCTGGTGCTAAGGAGCAAGCTCCCCTCACTTCACGAACCCAGTGATAAGCTGGGCCCACTTAGCCAGTATATACTTCCCCTAGAGATTATCCTCTGCTAGAGAACAGAGTGGGCTTTCCCCTTGGTAGTGAAGTCTAAGTGGGATTGCCGGGATGGGTAAGGTATCCATTGGGTGATGAAATCCCAGTCGGGCCTTGTCTCAGGTGAGTTTAGATGTTTAATTTTGTGCAAGTGATTTGGTTGTGTAACATAAGTGGTCTACGCTTTATTCATGATGCAGTTTTTAATTACTAGATGTGAGAGCTAAGTATGCAGTCAAGAAGAAATGAGATGCAGTGTGTTTTAGGCCCAAATAGAAATGTGAGTTCGTATGAAGACAAGTAAGAAGAGGTTGAAGAGTATGACTTTGACTAGTCTAAGATGCAAAAAAAGAAAGAAGAGTTCTTTTTGATCCTGCTAATGGTGTCTTTTGGAAGAGATAGAAGAAAGAGGTGAAAAGGAGAGACCTAATGCACTTATATGAACAGAAAGAAAAGAACCCAAAGAAGACCCTAGGGTCCCACCGGGCATGCCAGAATGTTTTCCAAACAAATTTTCACTTTTCACATTCAAAAGGAAATGAGAAACTAAGAAATAATGGTCAAGGGCTTGTACGTATCTAGATATAGTCTTGCACACCAGATTCAGACAACTGAAAGAACTCCTCTTTGGTTGTGGAGGATGACACATGTAGAAGAAAGAGACTCAAACACAAAAATTGTTAGATGGCTAGAAAGTGGGCTGCCAAGCGAAAGCTTGGTCCTAGAAGTGCAAAGACTTCTTGGAGGATGACAGTCCACTGATAAAGAGCAGAATATTGACATAAATAGAAATGATAAAGACTGAATAAAAGAAATGAAAGCAAATGCATACCTATTTTCAGCAATATGCCTTGCACAGTCACCGATATCGGTGGTTCTGTCGGCGTCGGTAGGTTAAGGTCACCAACGTCAGTTAGTCTGCCAATGTCGATAGGGGCAATGGTCGAGGTCGGTCGGGGTAATGGCCAGGGATAAGTTTCAGGTCTAGTTTATGATCTGCAGAGGGGTCTGAGATTCTATTTGAATGTCAAAAACCCTATTTGGAGGTTAGAGAGCCTGTTTGGAGGTCTGTGCAGGGCTATAAGGTAGAAAGTATGGTCTGAATAGGGGACCAGAGAGAGGACAGGGTGACAGGGAGATAGGGATTAGAGAAGGCCTTTCAGCCTCTCAGGGAAGGGTAGGTTGGGTCTGGGCAGTGGTTTGCTTAATAGATGAATTCAAATAAAAATTGAAATGAAAAACAAAGAAATACTTATCTCCTACTTACTGAAAGAGGAGTGAAGGAGACCTGTTGTTGATGCTATTGATGGACTTGCAATGCCTTTGATCTCACAGTCTGGAGCTATTCCTGTAGAGTACCTGTAGCTAGTGATGTTTGTTGTGCGAGAGGGAGCGAGAGAGAGGTCAAATTCCAAGTGCAAAAGAGTTCACATTCGCGGGGGGCAACAATGGATGCAGAAATGCAGTTTTACGGTAATCGACGCCAGCAGAACCACCGATGTTGGCCACATACTGACCGACGTTGGTAGCCAAAGAATGGGGACAGAGGCTAATTTTAGCCTTCTGTCCGTTCTTACAAGCTACCAGGGTCAAAGTTCATGGGAAAACAGTCGAGAGGGGATTAAATGGATGGGAGAGGAAGGGTTAAGATGGGATTTAGGCCATTAAGGCATGGCATGGGGTGAGGGGATCCAAGGAGAGGAATTCGAGGTGGCATGAGGTGGCATGGGTGAGGTGGCAAGGGGGCAATTAAATTAAAATATTTGATTATTTTAATTTAATATTTGAGGGGGCTAGGATTTGTGTTAGGAAGATGGACCAAGGGGGCCAAGGGGGGAGGACAACCAAGGGGTAGACATGATTTCAGTGTCTACACCCGCAAGCAAGGATATATGCAAAGGAAGGACACATCTCTAGGTTGCTAAAAATAGTTAGAACTAGTAATGAATCTACCCCAATAGGGAAGATTTGGGAAGAACATATCCCAAAAATGGTTTAGGACCTAAAAGGATTGTGACTGGATTTAGAATAAGACAAATCTTGTTAAATTTTATAGTTTTATATCTCTTATGGAGATTATAAAGTTGTTTTAATTTTTAGGATATTTGGAATATTTGAATGTTTTTAGATTTTTGACATCTCAACTCAATGCAGAATTACGAGAGACAAAATGCTTTAACTCATAAAACAATAAAAATGTGACTTAGGATGCTCTCAAAATGGTGAGAGCATGGCATAAATTCCTTTCAAAATGGTGATATCATGGGAAAGGGGTGACCCAACTAACCTCAAAAATTGAGCACTACTTACATAATTCAAATAGACCTCAGGTCAATCTATTTTAACCCATAGGGTTTGAACTACATATAAATATGCTAAAATATCTTGCAAAATGACAAGATCCTAGGATAAGGGGTGATCAAGTTGACCTCATAAACAAATCACTACCTACATAATCCAAATGGACCTCAGGTCAATGTAAATTAACCCATAGGGTTTGAACTATGAATCAATAGTAAGGTGGAAAATAGGAATGACACATGAGAAAATAAATAGCATAGGATTTGGCAAGGGTTTCATAATAATGAATGATAATAAAGAAAAGGACTAGGAATCTCTAAGGACCATGTCACATGAGAACCAGATGTATCTAGTTATCTAAGTATCATGTGAATAATAAGATAGAATGTTTTCCAAATAGGTCTCAATATACCTTCAACTTCCATAACAAGGTCAAGACAAGAATACTAATGGTCACAATAAGATGGGTTGGGTTAAATAGGATTAAATGGCTAAAATGGTTGGAATGATAATGGAATTAAAATCATTCATAATGTAAATAGGATTTCCCCCAAGTGTCAAGATAATTGTAGACAATAAATTATTACACATGATACCAGAAACCTAGTTCTCATCATGGTACTTTTCCAAGGTGTTATAGACATAGTTTTCACCATTAGATAAATTATTTCTCTTTATCTTTTGATTTCTTCATTTTTTCCCTAATTTTTTAATTTTTTAGCATCTCAACTCAATAAAGGATTAAAATATGAATATTGTGGACCCTTTGTTGTTTAACTAATACCTAATCAAAATAACTACTATGTTTGAATCCTATTGGCATTGTGAACCGCACTAGTGTTGTTATGATATTCATTAATTGTTTATTCTACTTCTTTCAAACCTCTAAACAAGATGTCTTTGTAGCCTCTTTGAAAAAGAGTGTTTCCAAGAAGGATGAATAAGATTAGGAATGGGATAAATGATTTGGTTGAATAATGGAAAATAGGCGGTGACTAGAATGTATAATGATTGGTGGACAAATGAAAATTGGGATTTTTAGTCACACAAATTATTGTTGATTATGGATTCAAATTGATTTTGGTTTTGGTGGGGTCGATATTAACTTCAATAATGTCTTCATCAAGCAATGCATTACTAATTTTCTCATTTAGTGGTACCTCAAAGAGGTTTTCACCAATAAATTATTTTTAATTTTTTTGATCTAAATTGTCTAATATCACCTTAAATAAGGTTTCACTAAGGGATGTTGATAAATCATTTTTATTTTCCCTTAGTTCCTTAATAAAGGTTTCACTAAAGGCTTTTAGCTTTTGATTGTGATTATCATCTAGTTCTTGAAACAAGGTTTCACTAGATGATGTTGAGTTTAGACTTTGATTATCCCCTAGCACCTCAAACAAGGTTTCTCTAAGAGATTGTTATTTTGCTTTGATAGCATCTTTCTTCCTCAAAAATTATGCCACTAAAATATCACCATGTAATTAATTCAATAATATGTGATTATGTTGGTCCCAATCAATATTTAAGGGAGGTGGAATGTTAATATAAATATCAGGCTGGTTAATTGTAAATGCACATGTAATGGTAATAAAAGTGGAAAAGATAACACAATTCTCATAGAGGATACTAGGAAAACTTGCATCAATGCTAAAGGAAACATCCTCAAAAACTATGAAATAATAAAAAATGCCTTCAATTGAATATGTTGCAAATGTGGAGCCAATGTCATAACATGCATCAATGTTTTTTTATTCTAAAGTTGATTCTAACTCAAGAGGATCTGAACTCGATGTTGAGACTAATGTTGATTATTATGTTGATGTTAAATCTAATATTGGTTCTGAAATGGAACCCAACTCTAATATTGATAATGAAATAGAACTTGATTCTGATGTAAATGTAGTTATAAAAAGAGGTTATTAAATAGCATTGACCACAAGTACCTTGTTCACCTTTTTCTTGGAAATAGAGGATTTATAATGAAGAAATGTTTATAAATTGGGAATATTTGTCAATGGATGAATAAAGGGATCTAACTAAACAATAATAGGTTCTTCAAATATAGGATCATCAAATATGGGTCCTATGTCAAGTAAAGGCTCTTCATCAAATACAAGTGGATCATCAATGGTTTGTATTTTATCAAAGATGGGTGATTCAAAAAAAATGTCATCAATGTTTTGATTATCTTGATCCTTATTTGGAAGTGGGCATATCTAATCATGATTAGGATGGGGATCATGACATATTTTTATTGATTAGCTATCAGACTTGGATTTTTAATAGATACTAGCCCTTGGAGGGGCAATGACATAATATGTTTAGAATGTTGGATTTATTGTAGTTTATCTTTTGAAGCTCTAATCAAATAGTGTAAGTCCTCTATAGAAAATCCATATGGAAATTTATCACCCATTTCTACAATCTAACAGGATATTCATCCTTACTATCAAAAAGTTTTTGATTAAATTAATCTTATTCATGATATGTAAAAGATGACATATTTAAGAGGTATGATTAATTTATAATAGTTAATTAATTGCATTGCATCTATAAGACTAGTTTTGGTTTTGAAATTTTCAAAGTAGAAGCAGATTAGTCTAGTTGTTGACAAAGTTGAGTGAGTTGATCTATCATACTTTGACATAAGATGGGTGATAATAAAATATGTGAAGGATCATGAGACGCCATGACTTAGATGAACCTTTGAATAATACCCTAATGCAAGGATGCATGCAAGGGGAAATAGATTGGAATAAAATTAGACTCAAAAAGGGTAGTCTTGGCACAAATTAGAATAGGCCCAAAGAAGGAAAAATTGACATAGAATTGAATAGGTTGAAATGGTATTGATTTGATTAGCCCCAAATAGGGTGAATTGGCATAGGTTGGAATTGCATAAAATGGTTTTGATTTGATTGGCGCCAAACAAGGTGAATTTGCACAAATTGTAATTGGTTGAAATGGTATTGATTTGATTGGCACCAAATAGGGTGAATTGGCATAGATTGGAAAATTTCCCAAAAATGGTAGATTAGCATAAGTTAGAATTGGTCTAAATGGTCTTGATTGGATTTTGCCTCAAAAAGGATGAATTGGCATAGATATGATTCAAATGAAATAAATGGTGGAGGACATGACTTTTTCATTCCCAACTAATAGGTACAAGAGATTGAATAGAATATAATAAATGGTTTGAATTTTCATGAAATTGATTCATATTTGAACTAGAATGGTACAAATTTGTATTAGAATAGTACATAATTGGTTCAGAATGGTACAAAATTGGTTTGGTACATGGTTCAAGATAAATTGGCTTGGCATATAACTATTTTGGTATAGAATTTGAAGTTGAATTTGACTTTGATGGACATTGAATTTTCAAATTACGTATGTCAATGCAAATGTCAAATGGACTAGTTCTATCAATATTAATGTTGGCATAGTTTGGCATAGGAATTTGTACTTTATATTTAGAATTGGTATTAGAATTAGACATGGCATTGGAACTATAACTATGTTTGGAACCACATGGACGACACATCAACATGGTTTAGACAACGACTTAGATTTTTGGTCTAAATTTGGAACGTTTGATCTTGGAAACTTGACCTTGTGAATAAAGAAATGAAACTTGATTTATTTGAGGCATTTTTCAAACCTTATAATGTTTAAATATTGGCACAAGAATTATAAATTTAGCCTTGAAACATTGAATCAAGATCCAAACTTAGGTTGGATCTTAATTCCTAAAGGGGTTGATCTGGAATAAATCAAACCAAAATTAGGAACATAGTTTAGAACTTGGAACTTAGAGTTTGTAATTGGAACATAGAGGGAAAATTGGAATTAACACTTAAACTTGTACTTAGGTTTGGACTAAATTGAATAACATAATGGCACAAGTTTTATAAGAAATTAGATATTGGTTTTGAAATTGGTGTTTGGATTAGAACTAGGACTCGGTATAGTACCAAATGGATGGCATAACGACATGGTTTAGATGACAATTTGGACATTGGTCTTGAATTAGTTTGAAATGGAAAATTTCATTTTTGCACAAGACTTTTGGTTTAAATTTAGAAACCTACTAGCATGGTTTGGACAAAAAATGTAAGTATTTGGATCAAGTTTTAAAATGTCACTTTTGTTTGACCCAGAATTTTGTCAAAGTAATGCTTCATTGTGTGGGTATAAAAATGGTTTTGGATTTAAACTTGGTTTGTTTAATTTGGTATCAAGTTTAAATAATATTTCAACACAATAATCAAGTAATAAAACACAATCATTACAAGGCACTTTAGTAATTGACTCAAGTTTGCATCCATTGAACCTTTTTAAACACTTGGCTTGAAAGAGGATTATAAAGTTTAAAGTTAATTAAAAAAATTATTACAATTATTAGTAGGGTTTTTAGGCCCCCTTTCTCTCTCAAAATTTTTACAATAAAGGCAAACTTTAGGGGTTGTTACCTTTGTACCCCTGCATCAATCTATGATCTATGGTAAAAGAGGCATATAATTTTTTTTACAATGGGCTATCTAGATGTCACTATATATAATCCATATATATAGTGACTATACATGGGCAAAAAAATTTGTCAAAGAATAAATCCACATCAGTTAATCCATGGGAGGGGTCATGCCCCCACCGTGACCATGTTAACCTTACCTTCTAAGTAGAAGCATTGTCAAATTTGGATTATTTGAAGATGTTATATGATGTCTTAGCATAGGGTTTCCACTTACCTTCATGATATTCTCCTTATTATCTTTTATTTATATATCCCATCAGATGAATGAGGTTGGTACATGTGCTAAGATATCAATTCCCAGTTACTGTACCCTATGAAGCTTGAAATAAGATGATGAAATCCCAATTTCAAAGCCTAAAATAAAAACATTAAAGGTATTGTTTGGACTAACAAATCTTCTAGATAAAATGACAAGACACTTTTAAATTTATGATTCACCCAAAAAGGGGAGAGCATACGTTAAAAATGCCTCACAATACAACCAAGTAATAATCAAAAGTTAAAATAAAGTAAAGAAATTTAAAATGAAAAAAAAAATTAAACCCAAATTGAAGTGTGGATTTGTTTTATTGCCCAAATTAAAATGCGAAATAGAATTATTTATTTGAATCTAAATGCCACTATTTGACTAAGGCCCTACATCAAACTAATTAGTAGTTTTTTTTTGTTTTTGGGTGGTCTTTGGAAAATATACCCTGCAAAAATAAGAACATTAAAAATAACAAACACCAAAAATTTAACAAGTTAGAAATTACATAAAACAAATAAACCTACAAACATAAATAGTTAGGAGAACAACCAAATTAAATAAATAAAAGTGACAATTAGTAAAATAATGATATCTAAAAAAATATGAGTCATATTTTGATAAAATTTAGTTAGAATGCATATAATAAAAATGTGTATTATTTGTAAAAATTTCAATAGAAAATCATTTTTTATTTAAAACTATGACTATTTTAACCGCCATTTATTAAAAAAAATAAACTAATAAAATAACAGTAACTTCTAAACTACAAATCAAATTTCAATGAAATTTTGAGAAAAATATACTGAAACCAATAATACCAACCTATCAAAAAATAAGAAAACAAGAGTAAACATATTGAAAACTACAACTATTTTAACAAAAAAAAATAGAGAAGAAAAAGATTGAAAAAAGATGTGGGGTGCGCAATCGAGTCCCACAAGACATGCTATTATGTAGATAAAAAATCCAAGAGATATTAGTCAATTATTAGTGAATAAATCAAAAATAAATTAAAGGTAGAACTTATCAAGTCTAATCCCTAGGTTGAGCTATATGATTAACAAACAATAAATGCATAATAGAAGATAAAAATAATGCTAATACCTCCTTAGAAGATTTGCTTGAAAATTGATTTATAGATGTTGAGCTCAGCTTGTGAGCTATAAGTCTTTGGAAATGCTATTTTTTTATGGGTAGCATCTTTCCTTGTTCACCCTGATTGTTCTAGCTTGGCATGAGAGAGTGATGAAACTTCTCGTAAAATTTAGTAGAGTTTATTTGCATTAAGAAGCATTTTAGAAGGATTCCTACATAACAAGTCTAGAATAGAGAAGTTTTGTCTAAATTATAGGAATAAACTCTAATTTATAGATTTTTTTAACGAATGTGAACCATCCATCTTGACTTAAGAATCAAGGGTTGAGAATAAAAGATAATTTTTAATTCAAAATGGAAATTTTGAATTAAAAATTGGAGTGGAGAACATGTGGGACTCATAAATAAATATAAAATTCATTTGAGAGGAAGATATAATATAAAATCGGTAAGTGGGATTGAGTGGAATATGAGGTGGATTATTAAATTAGAAAGATGAGGAAGATAATATTATAAAATTCTGATAATGGGGGACAGGCAGGGCTTAGGGCATATTTGAAATTTGAAAAGGGAAATGAAGTGGAATATGACCTTATAATGTGAGGATAATTATATTTTTGGATTTATAGAAATTATAAATATTAAAAATCCATTGAATTTATGATTAAGGAAGGATTAGTTAATTAATTTAGATTAGCTAACTTAATAAAGGGGTGGATACTAAACCATGCATAGTATTGATGAATTAGAATTAGAGAAAATTAGGGTTGATTAGGGATGATTAAAATCAATACAAAGTGTCTGATTTTAATTACCTACAACAATTAAGTGAATACTTAATTGACAAGTAAATATTTTAAAAATCCATAATTATTCTAATTATTAATTAATCCCACTTGATCAAGTCTAATCATTCCTCTAAAAGAAACATCTATGGATTTGGAATTATCCTATTTTTCTAAATTCAAAATTGGAATTGCCTCACAAATAGATGACATCATAAGGCAAAGTGTGCAAGCAAACAAAAGTTATTACATGTCTTACACTTTACTTACACACTCAAGACAAATTCTTACACCTCACTTACACACACAAAGGGTTTATCATTTAAACATCTTACACTGCTCTTCCATACTCCAAGTCTCCATTAATGGAGTCTCTTACACTTTTAACCACCTATATTAATGAGGGTGAGGATTGATTCTCAACCCTTCATCTTGAGATGAGATGAATGGTTTATAATGATTTGACAAATCTATAAATACAAGATTCACCCCTCTCATTTCTCAAACTTCTTCATGTAAACTTACTCTACCAAATTATATGAGGAGCTTCAACCAATTCTCATGCCAAATCCAAACCAAGTCAAGAATCAAATGTAGACAAGGAGAGGTGCTTCCCACACATAGAATCAAGAATTATTGAATACTCCATATCTTATAACCTGAGCTCAACTTCTTTAAACCAATTCCAAATAAAATCTTCTAAAGAGGTATAAACATTGTTTTTATCTTCTAATGTGAATTTATTACATATTTTCGACATAGTTCAGTCTAGGGATTAGGCTTGAGATGCTAAATATTTAAGTTCATTTTGATTCTATTCACTAATAGATTAACTAACATATCTTGGATTTATAATCTACATAATGGCATTCCTAGTAGGATCCAAAGGATTTAACCCACCCCAAAAGCTCTTTTATACCATTACATTCCTCTAATTACTAGAATTAGCCTTACAAACAAATTAATTCACTCCTTTTTTTCTAAATTTTGTTAATTTTTGTGACAGGTCATAATCATAAAATTGTTATGTATAATTATGAACTAGTAACTACAAAACTACAAAATCAAGACAAACTTCAGTGAAATCATCAATTATACCAGTGAAATCATTGGTTCTAACTATGTTCTATTATGTGTAGGTCTTAACTATGAAATCAAGGCCATCTTTAGTGAAATCATCACTTACAGTAGAAAAACCATTGGTTTTAACTTTGTTTTGTTATGCATAGGTCGTAAATTTGAAATCAAGGCCATATTCAATTAAATCGTCACTTAAAATGGTGAAATCATTGGTTCTAACTTTGTTCTACTATGTGCAGGTCCTAACTAAAAAATTGAGGCCATCTTCATCAAAATTGTTGCTTATAGTTGCAAAATTGTTTTACCCTATTTTTTATGTTTTCTATCTAATTGTGAAATCATGTTCATCTTCAAATAAATCATGGTTAATTTTAGAAAAATAATAATCAACTTCAATGAAATCATAGTCATCTTTAATGAAATCATTTTCTTTTTGCTCACTATCTTTTTTGTCTGTTGGTTAACTTCAATGAAATTGGAGTCATATTCAACAAAATTGTGGTTAACTTCAATGAAATCAAAATTAAATTAAATGAAATCATAGTCATATTTATCCAAAAAAAATCTTTCTTCTCATTATTTTTCTTGTCTACAGGTTAACTTTAGTGAAATCATGGCCAACTTTAATTAAAATATAGTCAAATTCAACAAAATTAAAGTCAACATCAGCGAAATTATCATTATTAGTAGTGAAATCATTATAATATTTCTATGTTATATGTTGAAATAATAAATTCAGAGGTAAGAGTGGTAAAATCATTCTATAAAACTATGAAAACATTATGATCTTTTTGTGTTGTGTTAAAGCAACAAATTTGGTGGTAAGAGTGGTGAAATCATCCTATAGAACTATGAAATTGTTATGGGGCAAATAAAACCAAGACTTAAACAAACTTATTTTCAAGCTCCTTGGTAACTCAAAAAAAATATTTTAAAACTTCAAATCATTTGTGGTGTAGGACCTTGATCAAAAAAATTTGTTTTTTATTCTATGTAAATCAATTTATTTTTCTTACACGTCTCAATTTGGGCTTAAAATGAATTCACATTTTCATTTGGGTTATAATAAAAACTTGTTTATTTTCCAATGTTCATTATTTTCATACAAGTTTTTGCTTCTTGTTTGAGTGTCTTTTGGGGTTATTTTTTGTGTATTCTCTCCCCTTTTGGGTGACTCAAAAACCCAAAATTCATATTTGCCTTATACCCTTATTTTTCTTTTGACTACATGGGGTGGAGTTCATCACCTTCCCATACGTCCTAGGGGTGCATTGACTAGGAAGTCACATCCTAGCATTGTACCAACCCCATTATTAAATGGGGTATATAAATTGAGGTTACATCAATGTTATCTTAACTAAAAGCTCCCTCAGAGCTTAATTTTTTTGGTAGCACTTCATTGAGACCCTTATAGTTGAAGTGGTCATAAAGGGACTAGACCCTTTGATGAATGTCTCATTAAATTTAGACATCCAATTGACAATTTTCTTTGTGTCCACATACTACAAGGTATATCAGGGCCATCTAAAAATCCAAGAAAAAACTTTTAAGACCTTATTTTGTTGTGAAACATCCATTGATGCAGGGGTGCAAAAGTAGTAGCCCCTAAAGATTGCATTGCTCATACAAACATTTTGAGAGAAATGTGGGATTAAAAACCCTATCAATAATTGCAATAATTTCTTTAAATAATCTTAAATTTTATAATCCTCTCTCAAGGCAAGTATATCTTAGGTTTGAATGGATGTGATGAAAGCCCATGTCAATTATTACAATTGCCTTGTAATGCATGTGTGTTTTTGCTTGATTATTGTGTCAAAACCTTGTTTATACTTAAAACCAAATCAAACAAAATAATTTCAAATCTAACCCATTTTTATACACACACACACCAAGGCATTACTCTACCATAATTCCAAGTCAAATAAAAGTGACATGTCAAACTTGGTCCAAATACCTACTTTTCTTATTTAAGCCACTTTATTAAGCTACCTAATTTGAACCAAATCCTTGTTCTAATTCAAATTGTAAATATCAAACCAAAAAAAGACCAAAGTTCTAAATTCTTGTCCAAATTATGTTATTATGTCATCCATTTTATTTCAAACCTAAGCCAAATTATAATTCCAAAGCCAAGTTCCAATTCCAAAGCTAAGTGTCAATTTCAAAGTCAAATAATTTCAAAGCCAAAACACAACTATTGTTCAAATTGTGTCATTATGACATCAATCTTATTTTGATTCTAGTTAAACTAATTTTTATTCCAAGGTCAAGTCCCAATTCTAGACAAACTGGTCCAATGTAAACCAAAGTCAGCTCTTTTCCAAAGCCAAAGTCACACTTGTTATAAGGTTGATTAAACAGGTGAACCCATTTTATAAGTTAAATATCTAAGCTTGGTTCAAACTTGATTCAATATTGTATGAAATCAACTTTACTCTAATGAGTTCCAAAATTGTAGGTCAAGTTTCCAAGATCTAAGCCTTTTAATTTGATCAAGTTCAAGTGTTTTCAAAATCCAAACATTAAACTTTCACACTTTAAACCATTGTACCTAAAGTTTGTGTGCACCTTTTGGGAAACATGTTTGACTCATATAGCCTTTCTTATTAAAAAAACTTACATTATCTTACCCTTTGATTTGTGCATTCTAATTTTACATTTACCTTTATGCAAGTGAGATGTCTTACTTCAAAACATTCCCACGTGTTATTCCAAGTAAAGTCGCATACCAAATTAAGACAAGTTTCAAGTATCCAAACATCCTTCAAAATGAATATCATAAACTTAAACATGCTTAAGTATACATATAGTTGGGCCATCTATAACCCCTCATTTAATGAAGAGGTAGTATATAATCCATATGGGTATGACCATTATGTAGAGGATGAAGAATATCAACAATGCATTGCCACCATGCCCTCTAGCATCAAACTTGAACATAACCCATACCTTATAATCCTACCACCTAGTTGTGAACAAGGTCAATATCAATCATACCTTTCACACAAACCATTTGATACAAAGCATAGAACTAATCTCATGTACCTTGTGAATATGCTACCTAGTGGCAAATACGAATAAGATCATTTTTAATGATAACTCTTTGACAACAAGGATGAACATCTTGTTAAATTTTTAGAAATGAGGGGAAAAATTCCCCTAGATTTCCCATAAAGGATTTTCACTATTTGGTTAGAGTACCCAAAGAAACACCTCTTTCATTATTAGATCATCAGGTCACTTCTAACCAAACTCAAAATTATATACTAGCTTATGATCAAGATCTTGTAGTATCCAATAAGGGAAAGGATCAACTCATTGACTAGTTTTCTCAAAGTCAACTTGTTGCCACTCAAATTTAATAAGCTAAACAGGTTTTAGTACTCTCACTATCTCTCTTAATACGTTGGATATTCAAAATCCATCATTAATAGAGCTAAGTCCTTTAACTTCAAAACTAATATATTTGTTGACTTATCCTACGTTTAATCCTAATTCATTTGCCAATAAGACATTAGTTATAGATTTATTTATCACACCTATATCTGAAAGTAATTTAGAAACTAACCATGATTTGAATCTCCCAAAAAAATTTCTTATAATATGTGGTGGATAAATCTCAAAGGGATAACCCAACCCACATCAATTTCCCTCTACAACACAACACAATGTTCCTACAAATTACCAACAGATCATTTCTCCCAATATTCTAGGTGTTTCATAGTAACACATTGTAACCATGCCTAATCCACAATAGTAGGTTGCAAGTAACAATCCACGACTTAAATAAGTAGTGACCAATCATTTGCAACAATAAATTACAAGTAATAATCCATCACTTTAACAAGTGGTGACCAATAACTCACCTCAATAAGTGGTAATAAATCCCCCACTTCAACAAGTGCCAACCAATCCCCAACAAATGTTATCTAGTCAACAACATATTTCTATTAGTCAACTGCTTATCGCTTCTATTAAAAAAGGGGCCTATTTGAGCCAACAATATGTTCCACCTAACCAATAACATATTCCCCCTACTTGAGAGATTCTTAGGAATCAATGGTAGATTCCCTTTTGATCCCAATAAGTTTCATTAAATACCCAACAAACCATTCCTCCATTCAGGTCTTAGTTCCCTCCAAATCAATTTTGTACTCAGTAGCAAGTGTTTTATCAATAAGTTCCCTATCAACAGTATAAATCTAATAAAAGATTAAATATTCTTGGTAGAACCAATCACATACAGATTCCCCAACATTCTATACCACCTCTTTATCCACATCAAAATAATTTTTCTTTGAATACCCAAAAAAATGTGCCCACTTCCTCTCATTTGGATCCCACTTTTTAGGACTTATAGGAGGTTAAATATGTAGTTTCAACCATTTAGGCAGGAAATTAGAATATGAAGTTTAAACTAGGTGACGTGCTCTTATCCTTTTGATAGGAGTTATCTTTAGATACTTTCCTACATCATTTTGATATGCCCAAATTTTAAAAATACAAAGGGAAAGGTGATCTCCCAAGGAGCATCTAAAAGAGTTATTCATCGCATGTCAAGAAGTTGTGTATAACAATATCTACTTACTTTTCTTATTTCCTTGTAGTTTATTATGGCATGCCTTAGAATGGTTCATTGGTCTACCTAAGAATTCCATTAATAATTTTGATGACTTAATAATTAAATTAGTGCAACATTTCAATTTTAATGTAGAACATGAATTGATTATGGGTGATTTATGTTAGACTAAACAATGAGGAGAAAATTTTTCTATCTATTTATATTGATAGCGCTCATTGGCCAACCAAATCCCACATAATCTCCCATACAAGTAATTGGCCATAATGTTTATCGCCAATCTAAAATATGATATATCTCATAATCTCAAGCTTCATTACACCAATATGTTTGAAGAAGTTATTTCCAAGGGAATACAAATCAAGAAAGCCCTCATCAAAAAAGGGATAATAAAGATCTAATCTCATAATCAAGTTCATAACAAGGCATAAACACAAGCTCATGCACAAGCACAATCAAGTATATCAGAGAAGCCTAAACCATTCAATATGAACATGAATTTTATAGGAGATGCGGTAACTAAATATCAGCATGTGCAAATGTTCCAACAATCACCTATTTGAAAAGACCAAACTCCTTAACCTCTCACTTCACAAAGACCCCCTTCATGAAGAGGTCCTTATCATAATATATTTTTCAGTAATCCTAGCAAGCCCATTGATATGGTTTTCCAAAATCTAGTTTTTGCTAACATGATCAATTGGCTAGTACCCAAACCATTTCTAAAAAACTAGCCTAAACATGATTGGTATTAGGAGAATGACTTTTATGATTATCATCAGGTTAAAGGACATTCCATTCATAGATGCGTGCAGCTTCACCATCTCATCCAAGATTTACTTGAAAGTGGTGAAATAGAATTAGATAATGTGGCCACAATTGCCACAATGTCACATCAAAATTTAGGTATCTATCAAAATCTTTTTCCACATCATAACTCCAACAATAACCAAAACTAGAATCAACATCGAGTTAACAAGAATTCGAATAGACATCCTAATAATTAGAATCAAAGGTAGAATCAATAACAGTAAAATTAGAATCAAGGTCAAGATACCCATTCCAATCAAGTTAATTATAATAATGTCCCTTCTGACTATAATGTCATAGGTCACATTACTTGTGGACATATAGTAACCATCAAGATAAACCATAAACCAAATGCCAACAATACCCGATGACCCTTCCCATTCATTTTAGGACCTCCACCTCCATTTATCAGTAATCCTCCTTTGGCTCATAATAGCCCAAATGCTAATCAATAGCTAAGAATTACCATTTTGGGCCCTTAATTACCTTCTTCTAATTATACTAACCCCTTATTGACTCAAGGATGTACAATCATAACTCGATGCTCTAAGGTTACCATTCAAGGTCCTATATCTTCTTATTTCAAAAATACCATTCAAGACCATCCACCTCAAAAAACCAAGTTGATTGTTCTTGTTAATGATAAACCCTATGATATTGTGAAATAACTACAAAAGACATTAGTGTAATTTTCTATTTTAGATCTTCTGCATATGTAAAATGTCTAAAAGAACATATTGAATGAGCTTCTAAGTCAGTCTAAGGTCCCAAGTGACATTGCCCCTGATAAATTTCAAACACTTTTGAGTCATTTGGCTATGAACCAACAAATCACTTTTGATCAAACTAATATGTCATCCCTTGGACCTTTGCATAATAACCTACTTTATATAGAAGCAATCATTTCCTGGCATAAAATTAAATGCCTCCTCATAAACAATAGTTTGGGGATAAATATTGTAACTTTGAAGTTGGTCAAACACTTGGGCTACACAAGAATTAATATTTAGCTAGATACCATCAATATCAAATCCTATGATGATGAGGAACAGGAATCTCAGGGCACCATTTTTTTTCCTATTATCATTGGGCCTCTAACCCATGATACTCTTTACCATTTTCTTGACTTGGAACTATCATATGATTTACTCCTTAGGTGATCATGGATTTATGAAGTACATGTTTTACCTTTTACTCACCATCAGTGTATCAAATTTCCCAACTCAAGATTAGAAGTTTCTATTATTTTTTATCTATAGTCTTACTAATTCTGTAAACATTTGGAAGTAGAGTATGATAACTACAACTTTTGCCTTAGTAAAGAGCCTGTCCCCAAAAAGGACAAGAGTATAGTTGATCAATTACTTGAGTCCAATTATGTGGATCCAAGTACTCTTGACTCCACTTCATCAACAACACCTACTACAATAACCAATAATTAAACTATTCAAGATAATGGCCTTGGGGATACAAATTTGGCAATGCTTTTCATATAGCCAAGTTGCCTAAAATGCCCAAATCATATGGTCGACCTAAAGTAAAAACTACTAAAATGGAATGGTGTAAGAATGATGGTTCTCATTATAAAGTACCTATGGTTTTCATCAAAACCAATTCATATGAATAATAATAAAACAAAGCCAATGATGATTTTTCCACCTGTTACCAAAACACAAAGTATCCTATTCCAAATAGGATAATTGCTAATCAAGATTATAAGGGTAAAGTGCTGGGGGAAAATTAATGAGTACCTATTGATCTAGTATAAGTTTCCTAAAATAAAATAATTTGAGGTATTAGATACAAACTACCCGGGGGTGACCCTTTAGATATCGAAAGTGACACTAATTTATCATCTAACATTGACAATACTGAAATGTAGAGTGTTATTATAGCATTTACAATGAAGTAGTTGACACTAACATGTTTGACCCTCATATCATCTATACCATTAATTTTGTTCCATATTATTCCCCTCTTTTCCTCCATCATCCCCAATTGATTGACTGGGACCAAAAAGAATCATATATACCATTTGATAATTTTTAAAATGATGAGGCAATTTCTAAATTCTCAAGCCTTAGAGATGGTTTACCACTTGGCAATCACAAATAGGGATTTGCTATTACATTGGACCCTATTTCTTATTTTGGAGAGTATTTGAACTTCTTTAGTCATAAAGAAACATAAAAATAAAATCAAACATTGAGGTCATAAAATGAAAATCTTTTTGAGACGCCATTGGACTAGGGAAAAAGTAAAGAAAAAGATGAGTCCCATGGTGAAAACCTATTTCAAGTGTTATTGGATGGGGAAGTTCACCCTCTTTGAAATGGATTCCAATCCTCCTCCAGTCCTCAAACTTCATGACAATCAAGAATCAATTTAGAGGATCAGAAAGTATTTGATCAATTAGCTCAGGATTTTTCACATGCCTTTACAAAATGGCCTTTACTAGACCTTGGCAATTCAGATTTTTCCTATATGGGAAAGCTCAATGAGCCATTCAAACCATTGGAAGTAGATGAATACAAATGTACCACATTTCCAACTATTTTATAAGATGGTTCCGCACTGATTGTAGAGGATACCACATAAGTTAATATTGAAACATCATACGATCCTAAATGGATCAAAATTGGAGCATCCTTAACTAAAAAGGAGTGTGAGTTTATTACTAACATCCTTCAAGATTTTTTTTATATTTTTTCTTTGTCTTATTCAAATATTCCTAGTTTGGACCCTAATTTAGTTTTACATCACCTTATTGTACACCCTTATACCAAGCTAATCAAGTAGAAGCTGACAAAAATGCACCCTTACATAGTCATAATTATCAAGAAATAATTAGAAAAAATATTGGGTGTAGGGTGTATCCATCCTATAAATTATTTAGAGTGGAGATCCAATATAGTCCCAATCAATAAAAAAGCCACAAGGAATTTGATTGTGTACTGATTTTAGAGATATCAATAAAGCATGCCCAAAGGATGACTTTCCTTTGCCCAACATTGATATGATTGTGGATTCCATAGTAAGGTAAAATATGTTATATATTATGGATGGCTTCTTTGGATATAATCAAATCAAAATCACACCCAAAAACCAACACAAGATAATGTTCGCCATTTATGGGGAACATTCTACTATTAAGTGATGTAATTTGGCCTCAATAATGTCGATGCCACATATGAACATGTAATTACTATTATTTTCCATGACATTATGCATGATATTATTGAAGATTATGTGGATGATATTTTGGTTAAATTTAAGACCAGATCATGACATCCATATCTATTATGAAGAATCATTAAACGTCTTCATGAATACAGGTAAGGTTTAACCCTAAAAAGTGCATCTTTAGCATTACTTTTGGTAAATTACTAGGTTTCATTGTCTCCCATAGGGCCATTAAAGTCGATCCAACCAAAGTTAAGGCCATCAAAAAAATGCCTTCACCTTCTAATCTAAAGCAACTCTATAGCCTACAGGGCAATATCTAATCTATTAGGCAGTTTATTTCTCAATTGGCAACAAATGCCATCCTTTCACTCATCTTCTGAAGAAAGGTACAATTTTCTGATGGAATACCAATTATTAATAGGCTTTTGAGAAATTTAAATAATATTTGGAAAATCCACCTATTCTAGCTCCACCAACACCTAAAAAACCATTACTTCTCTACATATCAGTAACTGAATGTGCCCTGGGGGCACTCCTGGCACAACATAATGATCAGGGAAAAGAAAGAGTTATATATTACTTGTCACACATTAGTTGCCTATGAAAATAATTATAGCTTAGTTAAAAATTCTGCTTAGCAATGGTATTTTTAGACCAAAATTTACACTATTATATGCTCAATAACAAGACCATTATCATTGCCGAAATGGACCCACTCAAATGCCTACTTTCCAAGGTAACTTTGACTAGTTGAATAGCCAAATGTATCATGCTATTGAGTGAATTTAAGATTGAATGTGTATATCAAAAGGCCATCAAAGGTAAATCACTTGTAGATAAGCTTGTTGAAGCACCCTTGTTAGATACCAAACCACTCATGTTTAGTTTCCCTGATTAGTCAATCATGGCTCTGGACAATACTTCTTTTGAGCCTCAACATTGCACCCTTTACTTTGATGGTTACTACACTTCTCATGGATCTAGAGCTGGTATTCTAGTCATAACACCATAGGGGGATCTTATTCCCAAAACATTCCACATTATTTTTTATTGTACCAACAATATAGTATAATATGAAGCACTAATTTCAGGGCTTCATCTAGTAGTGTAATGGCATATCAAGAAATTACATGTTTATGGAGATTCTTAGCTGATTATTAACTAGGTGACAAATCAATACTATACCAAATATGACAAGCTTATTCCCTACAAGCATATGGTGGGCCATCTTAAATAGAAATTTGAACACATCCAATTTGAACATATTCTAAGGGCTAGCAATAGGACTATCGATGCAATGGCAATAATTGGTTCACTAATAGCGATTGAAAATCATGCTCTACATTACCAATTCCTCATTGAACATCTATTTAATCTAGCTCATGAACATTATGAATATGATATGGTATGTGATATTGTTGGCCCTAACTTGCCTTGGTACTCCAATAAATATACCTACCTTCGTGATCATATTCTCCCTTTTAACCATTCTCATAACAAACAAAAATCCTTCATTCATAATACCTCTTGTTATACCATACTCATTGTCACACTCTATCGCATAGGATATGATGGAACTCTACTTCATTATTTAGCTTCAACAAAGTCTAAGTTAATACTTAAAGAAGTACATAAAGGGATTTTTAGGGTCCATATTGGTGGAATGGTCCATTCTAAGAAACTCCTATGTACAGGGTATTATTGGTCCACTATAGAGGCCAATATATGTGCTTATGGAAAAAAAGTGTGTGTCTTGTCAAAAGCATGCCAATCTCATTCATGTGTCAGCTCAACCACTTTAGTCAATCACTATGACATGGCTATTTTCCACATGGGGACTCAATCTCATAGGTAAAATCGATCCTGCTTCTTCAAATGGCCATAAACATATCCTTACTAAAATTGAATATTTTACAAAGTGGGTTAAAGCCATTCCACTTACTTACATAACTGATAAGTAGATTTTAATATTCATCCTAAATCATCTCATTTGCCACTTTAGCATTCCCTTTAACCTAATTTTTCATAATGGCAGCTTCTTTAAAAATAATGATGTCAAAGCCTTATATGCCAAATTCATATCAAGCAACACTTTTCCATTGTTTATTTTCCTCAAAGCAATATCCAAGTCAAAAAATCTAACAAAACCCTAATCTAAATACTTAAAAAGATTGTTAATGTTTTTGGCCATGATTGGAATTTGGAATTATTTCTTACCCTCTCAACCTACCGTAGTGATACCTGAAACACCAACATGAGCCACACCATAGTCCCTTATTTATGGCACTAAAGCTATTCTCCGTATCAAGATCGAGTTGGTATCCTTACACATTTCATTACAAAATATCATTAATGAGTAAGAATACAAAGTCTCACAACTTCAAGAATTAGAACTACTCAATGAAAAATGGGTAGCTACTTTAAATAATCTCCAGACATATTAGAATGGATTATGTTGTAGATATAACAAGCATTTCAAACATAGAGACTTAAAACTTGGTGACCTGATCCTAAAATAAAATAAAAATAATACCAATGTTACCCATGAAAATAAGGGCACATTTGAGCCTAATTGGCTAGTCCCATTCATCATCACAACAAATAATGGATCTTGAGCATATAGATTAGCTACACCAGATGGAGAAGAGTTAGATGAGCCCATGAATATTATACATCTCAAGCATTTTTACACTTGATTTGCTTAAACATTATCTATGAGGGCCCCTATTTGGGCACATGACCTAAAAAAAACCTCCTTTTATTTCAATTATAATTGAGTCAGTCCATCCTAATTTTATTCCCTCATCCTTGTTGGGTGAATATTTTATCACCAGCTAACTAACAGAAAAATAGGTATATCAACCTCAAAATAAGGAGATTTAATAGGCAAAATGTGTAGGTTTACCATAGCATAATGAGATAAATCTCTTCTCTCATCAAGGGGAGGTTCCCTATAAGCTACTATATACTAATATAAACTGAAAATACACATAGGGGTGAAATCACACCATCCATCTCTCTTTTTTCAGAGATGATGTTCATAAAGTAAAGGAAAATCCTTGTGTAACTACTAAAGGCATTTCTCTTCTTTTATAAATGATGTTTAGTAACAATAGGAAAACTTCCTAGGTAGTAATTGCAACCATAATAAACCCACGAAAGCACAAAGTATTTTGTTGCTTCTCTTAATGATTTAGGATGAAGTAACATAGTAGAATGAAGTGTAGCACAAAGTCTCCACTTTAACTACAATAGAGCAAAAGATTACAAAAGATAAAAGTATCTCAAAGTCTCTCCAATATCCTTTGTAGTAAAACATAAAACATAGAACAAACTAAAGACAATTATAGTAGCACAAAGTCTCCCACAATCAACTTCAGGACACCTTCCAGGTTATTTACACTAGTTCTGCTTATTTGATCAAATGGACAAGACTGTATTTAGGAAAAAGACATAAGAAAAATTTTGTAGATAACACAAGTTATTTCAACACAAAGTCTGAAAGGTCACTTGATTTCTCATTCACTTGACAAAATATGATTAACAATCTAAGCTCAAAGTCTCAAGAATGCCTTTCAATTTGGGTAGAGTTCTACTTCCAATAACAAAAAGATCTCCCCTATACAAACTATGATATTACAATATATAGCAACCAAAGGAAGACTTTGGCACTTGTTTTCATGAAATGGCCCATGATGTATTGAATGCATTGAATGCATTTGAAATTCTATGAAGGGGCCATGCTAGAACAGGGTATCAGCCTTAACTTTGGCATTTTGAATCATCTCAAATGTCTCCTCCAAATCATGGGTTGCCTAGTCTTCTTTAAGATACCTACACATTTGTCCATTCACTTTTACTTTGATGAAGAAAAATAAGCTGCGCCTTTAAATGCTTATGCTCTCTAATGTCCACATGGTGGACTGTTCCACCTACTGGAATAACTCTCCTATAGATATTTTTGGATTTCCTATAATATTCCCTCTTTCTTTGTTACATTTTGTCTCTTTCTGGTGATTTGAGCTCTCAGGCTCTCTTCTCGCTTTCTGATACCTCCTTCTTTGGCTAGTCATTGAGTTTATTCTCGGGCCTACATCTTTGAAAATCAACAGTTATTTCATTACCCTAAATTTGACATCTTTAGGGACGTCATTGATTATTTGAACAACTTTAAACCTTGAACCTTTGAACTTCTCATAGTACACCAGTTCAATGGTTCAATGGTTCAAAGCTAATCAGTTCAGTGGTTCAATATTTTACAAAGAGTCGCGTTAGCTTAATCTTCTTTAGGAGTTTAATGTATCGTTGAACCAATTATTTGAACCATTTTCTTTGGAATCTTCTACTTGAACTTCTTCTAGAATCTTATACTTAAACTTTGAACTCATTGAACTATTTTGAACCTTTGAACCCTTTGAACCTTTGAACTCGTTGAACCTTTGAACTTGTTAAACTTGTTGAAGCAGGGTTCAATAGTTCATCAGTTTGGCAATTCATTTCATATTAATTAAACTCTTTTAAACCCTTTAAACTCTTTGAAGTAGAGTTCAACGGTTCAATGGTTTATTCCAAATCTTTGAACCCTGTCGATGAACCTTTTAAATGAACCTCAGCATTGAACCATCCTTGAAATGCCTAAGTGTTTTAAACTTTTTTCTTTGTGAAAGCCTGCCTATTGAACCTGTGATTTCCTTAGCTAAAAAATCTTGTGCGACTAAAAAACTTGACTGCTCAGAACATTTTTTGAGAAAGGAAGAGAACATTTTGCCCTGTAGGACCAAAATGGTTGACATGTTGTCCAAAAAAACAAGTGACGGATTTTGGGAATAACAACGGGCTCCAGTTGGGGAACTTCCATCAATTATAAAAATGATCAAAGGGAGTAGAATCCAGACTCTAAGTGCCTTCATCTATGCCATTGGGATACATAGTCATGCCATCCAAAAAGATAAAGACACCAAAAAATGAAACAAACAACACAAAATAAACAAAGACTATGCATATGTACAACTGGACTTATTTGATAATTTAAAAATTGAAGTGCTTCAGATGCTACCCACTATGAGGTAGTGAAAATGATGTTCTATCTTGATATATTAGCAAGAAACCATTTTCTCTCCATTATCAATGATTGGTGAATGGACCTCCCCACCAAAAATCAAATTTTCTATGCATTCCTTTTGGTTCTCTCCTCTTGCCCCACAACAAGACTTGATCTCTAATCCAAAAACCATGAATCTTTGCTCTCTTGCCAGATAATTTCTTTACCTAACTTTGACACGTAGAAGTATGGTCCACTACCATAGTTTGTTGCTCTTCTAGTCCAGTGAAGCACATGATTTTATTGTCAGCATCAAACACCTACCAATGGTTGGCATTATGAGGTACACTTGGTCAAAAGACTAGTTTGATAGTGTAACTATGTTCTTCAAAGTCTTTGTGAGGAACCATGAGGGTTGTAGAGACAACTAATGAATATACATGATTATGAAGCTCTCTAAGCACTACAAAATATTGAAAGCATTAAAACTTTTAAGGCAGTTCCATTCCTGATTGTGATAATGTCACAATCTTTCACTCTTAGTTTTATACAGGTTTCTCACCTAACAAACCACTAGTTCAGCATCTCCTTGGGCATGAAGAATCTTAATGCCTTTATCATGAGCAAATTTTAATCTGAGTAACAAAGATTCATACTCAGTGGTGTTGTTGGTATTACTGAACTATAACTTATATGAATAGGGGAAAATATTTCCTTGAGGGGATATCAAGACAATTCTAGCTCCAAAGCTGACAGAAGAACAGCTTCCATCAAATTCCAAAATCCAAACATCATTAGAATTTGATCTCCTTTTAGATTTCTCTTTGTTAAGGAAGGAGGATTCTTTTGCACCTGTACTTTGCTCTACCAATTCTTCTAGTCTCTTGTCTGTATTTTTTGGATTGTCACCTAAAGGACTTTCCTCTGATGAAATAGAAACATCTTATATGGATAGAAAATAGTTACCCATTCCTAAAGATTCAAACAAGATTTGAGATTCAAGGTCTGATGTTTGAGTGACAATGTATTTTGCCTCCTTCTCAGGAAGCAGCCTTTGCATGATGCCTTTGACATGTATCCTCACCTCAGACAGGTCCATACTCAATTCACCACCAACATCCTTGAAAAAAATTCATCCAAGCAAAATGCCATAGGAAGTTGGAACGTCGGCCACCGGGACTATCATTTTAATCTTTTTTTTTGGGAAGGCCACAAATGCAAATTGGGCATCTTTGATTTGACCCAATAGAGGCACTTATTTATTTTCCATGGAGAAACATCTCTTAAAAGTTTTAGTTAGAGTGAAGCTGAGAGAGTCTACTACCGTGGCAGGCATGATATTGTTAGAAGCTCTTGAGTCAATTATGTAATTGCTCAATTTATGGCCATTTATTAGAAGGGAAACATAGAAAGGTTCTATTTTCCTAGGGGTAACAGGAGGAGTAATGATAAGATTGTTTGGGGTGGATATGTTCTTTGGAGGATTATGAGTCACCTTTGGAACATCTTGTCCTGCAGGGATGGTTTTGTTCTTTACACACTCGACCAACCTGTCCAACTGCTTAGGGTTGGCTTGTAAATATTCAAACTCAGTCATTTGGATCTTGGTCTTCCTAGTATGGTCAATTATATCAAATGACTGAAAGGAACTAGGAACAGAGGAAGGAAGTCCATCATTTTGAGTTTTATTGGGAGTGGTACTAGTCTAAAAAATTAAAGTAGAAGGTACAGGGATATTTAAGGTACTTACTTTTTTAGTGATCACTGGGTCTTTTGATTGGAAAGGCAGAGAAGTCCCCCATTTAGCAATTGAAATTTCTAGTTGAGTTGACTAGTTTTGGGACCTGGTAAATATAGTGTATGATCCATTAAACATTTATCCCTTGTTTCGAGCTTCATCTTGGTAATTTAGGAAACCAATGTTAGAGTCACCAGTTAATTCTTCTTCTCCTTCTATGAAGAGATTAGTGTCATCTTCTTGATTCATCTTAGGTTGGAAAGAGGAATCATGTTTAGCTTCATGATAACCAACTGCTGAGTTAGCTGGTGTTGTTTCAATGACAAGCTTCCCCTATGGGGGAGGAAGATGATTTGGTTGCCCTTGATTCTTGGCAGTGTTGCCTTGATATGATTGGTTAGGGAATGTCCTCTTTAGTATATCCTAATAAGGAGGAGCAAACATTCCTTGTGCCATTTTCAAAGCTAGCAATTCATTTGCTAGCTTCTACACCATAGAATCAGTGGTGCCTACAGAAAAAATTTAGAAGATAAAGAAGATTTATTTTTGTTAGGATCTCTTCTTATCTTTCCTTCCAAGATAAGATCATCTTCAATCTTAGTAGCCAAATTCTAAGCTACAGCAAGGTCTATGTGGCTAGCCTACCTCAACATGAAACTCACTTCAAGAAGATGAGAATTCATGAAAAAGCATTTAAGATTTTCAGGTGTTGACTGAGCAATTGTAGGAATCTTGTTCCTCAGCTTGTCAAATTTAGCAATGAAGTCTCACATAGGTTCATGAGGCTCCTTCATTTGTATAAGCTGAGCTAACCGGGCATGTGCATCTTCTACAGGTTTGAATCTAGCTTCAAACTTGGCTTTAAGAGTATTCTAATCAATTAAAGTCTGTACTTGCAAATGATAGAACCAGTCTGTAGTAGTGCCTTGTAACATTTTTACAAATAGTCTGACTGTTATGTCTTCATATTCCACGTCTATCACACCACGGGATATGTAAAAATCAGCAATATGTTTATCACGATAAACTCTCCCATCACCATAGAACTTGGGAAAATTCTTTCTTGAACTATGGGGTAATTCATGTAAAGGTGGGGTTAGATTCAGGGGACCAAAAGTGTTACCCCAAGGGCCTTGAGCTACCATGATATGACAATGGAAAGGGGGAATAACAAATCTTGGTGGGGTATGTATAGACAAAGCTCTACTAGCAGAGGAAAGAGAAGCTTTGCCTAGTATTGGTGACCTGACGTTGGTAGGAGTAAAACTCCTAGTTCGCTGAAGGTGAGTTTGTGGAGGAGAAAGATCAAAATTATTTTGTTGCAAAAACTCAAATACAAGTTCAACAATACCTTGAGCTCTCTTCCTTCATGTATACCATGGATCTACCAAAGTGTGAAATGGAAATGGAAAAGAACTAGTACTGATTCAATTTGAAGCTTGAGGCTTCAAACTACGTGTTCTTCCCTAGCAGAATCACCAAAAATTGTTGGGTGAATATTTTGTCACCAGCTAACTGACAGCAAAATAAATATATCAACCTCATCATAAGGAGATTTAATCGGTAAAATGTGTAGGTTTACCACAGCATAATGAGATAAATCTCTCATCTCATCAAGGGGAGGTTCCCTATAAGCTACTATATACTAATATAAACTGAAAATACACATAGGGGTGAAATCACACCATCCATCTCTCTTTTTTCAGAGATGATGTTCACAAAGTAAAGGAAAATCCTTATGTAACTACTAAAGGCATTTCTCTTCTTTCATAAATGATGTTCAGCAATAACAGGAAAACTTTTGGTTAGTAACTGCAACCATAAGAAACATACGAAAGCATAAAGTCTTTCATTGCTTCTCTTACTAATTTAGGATGAGTAACATAGTAGAATAAAGTGTAGCACAAAGTCTCCACTTTAAATACAATAGAGAAAAATATTACAAAGGATAAACGTAGCTCAAAGTCTCTCCAATATCCTTTACATTAAAACACAGAACAAACTAAAGACAATTATGGTAGCACAAAGTCTCCCACAATCAGCATCAAGACACCTTCTAGGTTATTTCTACTAGTTCTGCTTATTTGATTAAATGAATAAGATTGTATTTTTTTTATTTATTTTAAAGCCTGGTGAACTTTTTAACGTGACCGGCGCCGCTGGCTAGACACGACTAATACCGGTACCACGGGGCTAGGAAGGGACTCAAACACTGGTGGGCAAAGCCGCAACAGAAGTACCTATCCAACCAACTACACACCCCGACCCTGAACAAGACTATATTTAGGAAAAATACATAAGAACAATTTCCTAGATAACACAAGTTATTTCAACACAAAGTCTAAAAGGTCACTTGTTCATTCACTTGACAAAACATGATTAACAATCTGAGCTCAAAGTCTCAAGAATGCCTTTCAATTTGGGCAGAGTTTTGCTTCTGATAATAAAAATATCTCCCCTATACAAACTAAGAGATTACAATATATAGCAACCAAAGGAAGACTTTGGCATTTGTTTTCATGAAATGGCCCATGTTGTATTGAATGCATTGAATGCATTTGAAATTTTGTGAAGGGGCCATGCTGGAATAAGGTATTAGCATTAACTTTGGCATTTTGAATCATCTCAAATGTCTCCTCCAAAGCATGGGTTTCCTGGTCTTCTTTAAGATACCTACATGGCTGTCCATTCACTTTTACTTCGATGAAATAAAATTAGCTGCACCTTTGAATTCTTGCGCTCTCTGATGTCCACCTGGTGGACTGTTCCACCTACTGGAATAACTCTCCTGTAGATATTTCTAGATTTTTTGTAACATTCCCTCTTTCCTTGTTACATTTTGTCTCTTTCTGGTGATCTGAGCTCTCAGGCTCTCTTCTCACTTTCTACTAGCTCCTTCTTTGGCTAGTCGCTAAGTTTATTCCTGGGCCTGCATCTTCAAAAATCAATGATTATTTTATTACCCTGAATTTGACGTCTGTAGGGACATCATTGATCACTTGAACAACTTTGAACCTTGAACCTTTGAACCTCTCAGAGTGCACCAGTTCAATGGTTCAATGGTTCAAGGTTCATTGGTTTGGTGGTTCAATATTTTATAAAGAGCCGTGTTAGCTTAATCTTCTTTAGGAGTTCAATGTATCGTTGAACCAATTATTTGAACCCATTGAACCTTTAAACTCGTTGAACCTTTGAACTCATTGAACTTGTTAAAGCGGGGTTTAATGGTTCATCAGTTCAATGGTTCATCAGTTTGGTGATTCATTCCATATTAATTAAACTCTTTGAAGCAGAGTTCAATGGTTCAACTGTTCAATGGTTCATTCCAACTCTTTGAACCCCACCGATGAACCTTTTGAATGAACCTCAGGGTTGAACCATCCTTGACATGCCTAAGTGTTTTGAACTTTTTTCTTTGTGAAATCCCGCCTATTGAACCTGTGATTTCCTTAGCTGAAAAGGCTTGCACAAATGAAAAACTTGACTGCTCAAAACATTTTTTGAGAAAGGAAGAGAACATTTTGGCCTGCAAGACCAAAATGGTCGACATGTTGTCCACAAAAACAAGTGAGGGATTTTGAGAACAACAGTCCTATTACCAATCTTGATCTTGATTATGATTCACAAGTATAGAAGATAATTTTATATGTTAGAATTTAGATAAAGTTTCATGTAGATTATTTAGATTTGATCACCATCAACACATCTTTGAAGATAGTATCTCAACATGCCTATGCATTATTTCCTTATATGATGGTATTTACATTCAATATTTTAGCTCTTGTTAAATCATGTACCATTTGTTATGCTCATGTGACACTTCTATTTTCTAACTTATTATTGATTCATGGTATCTCTTACTTCAAGTTGAACTACATTGATCTAAAGCTAGTTTGGACTATGTAGGCAATGCTCAATTTTTGAGGTCAGATCGATGAAATCCGTAGGGACGTCATTGATTGCTTGAACAAATTTGAACCTTGAACATTTGAACCTCTTTGAGTGCACCAGTTCAATGGTTCAAAGTTCATCAGTTTGGTGGTTCAATATTTTATAAAGAGATGTGTTAGCTTAATCTTCTTTAGGAGTTCAATGTATCATTGAACCAATTATTTAAACCATTTTTTTGGAATCTTCTACTTAAACTTCTTTTGGAATATTCTACTTGAACTTCAAACTTTGAACTCATTGAACTCTTTTGAACCTTTGAACTCATTAAACTTGTTGAAGCGGGCTTTAATGGTTCATCGGTTTAATGGTTCATCGGTTCGGTGATTCGTTTCATATTAATTGAACTCTTTTGAACCCTTTGAACTCTTTGAAGCAGAGTTCAATGGTTCATTCCAACTCTTTGAACCCCATTGATGAACCTTTTGAATGAACCTCAGTGTTGAACCATCCTTGAAATGCCTAAGTGTTTTGAACTTTTTTCTTTGTGAAATCCCACCTATTGAACCTGCAATTTCCTTAACTGAAAAGGCTTACACGACTGAAAAACTTGACTGCTCAGAACATTTTTTGAGAAAGGAAGAGAACATTTTGGCCTGCAAGACCAAAATGGTCGAGATGTTGTCCACAAAAACAAGTGACAGATTTTGGGAGCAACAGTCCTATTACCAATCTTGATCTTGATTATGATTCACAAGTATAGAATATAATTTTAGATGTTAGAATTTAGATAAAGTTTCATGTAGATTATTTAGATTTGGTCACCATCAACACATCTTTGAAGATAGTATCTCAACATGCCTATGCATTATTTCCTTGTATGATGGTATTTGCATTGCATATTTCAGCTCTTGTTAAGTCATATACCATTTGTTATGCTCATGTGACACTTCTATTTTCTAAATTGTTATTGATTCATGGTATCTCTTACTTCAGGTTGAACTACATTGATCTGAAGTTAGTTTGGACTATGTAGGCAATGCTTAATTTTTGAGGTCAGATCGATCACCCCTTTTCCATACTCTTGCCACTTTTCACATTTTACATCTCGTAAACCTCCATTGAGTTGAGATGCCAAAAACCCAAAAACATTTTAAATAATCTTAAAAAACCTAAAATTTTGAAAATCGCAAAAACACCATAAAAATAAAAAAAGTTTAAAAAAGGGCTTAAAATATCCATGAGAGATATTAAGCCACAAAATATTTTCTTGTTTTGTCATCCTATTCACTAATGGCATTTGGCTCTATTCTAGATAGCGTAGTTTACCACATTTATTTGGTGGGAACCCCTTATCCAACCATGGTCATTTCTAAATTACCATTATTATTCCCTCATTTATTCTCCCATTTCTAGGAGAACTACATTGGTATGTGGTCCTCACAGACTATGCAAGCAATCTTTAGATGCATGGGGCATCTCGGGTTAGCTCAATCAATCTTATTATCATTCTATTATTTCTCGATCTATCTAAACACTCTTGTCCTTTTATGAGTGTACTTTTCTTATTTTTATTTTATAATCAAGTCTCTTACTTATCATCATTTTTAATTATGTCTCATATCCCTAGGAGAACTACATTTAGCCCAAAGTTCATTGGACTATATAGGAAGCATCCACTTGCATGGGGCATTTAGAGACAAGTCCACCACCCTTCCTTTTTCTTCTATTCCCCTTTTCCATCCAAGTTTCCATCTTGTCATGTCAAGTTGTCCTATAGAGCTTAGGGGTAAAATATCCAAGAAAAATGCCTTACTTTCACACACACACAATTGATTCACTGATTGCTTGTTTTCTGGTGTGTTTGTGTGTTTATCAGTGATTATTATTATTTTATTATTCTTGATGCATTTCTTTGCTTTTCCTCTTAAGTAATAGGATGATTTATGTTTATTTTCTTTTTATTTTATGTTAATTTGCTTCTTTGCTTGCTTGTTTGTTTCTTTTTTCTATTGTCATCTCGACCCAATCCACTATGCTGACAGGGTCATCATCATGGTGCTTCCTATCACACCATTGTACTTGAGTTCATTCATTGGCATATGTCAACATTATAATCATGGTTTTTATCATTGGTGTGTTGTTTTCAATTGTGTATTAGATTGGGGGTTAGTCCTTATGTACATTATGGCCTAATCATCATGATGTTTTATATCATGGTGCATAATCATTATGTGCTACATCAAAAATCAAGTGCTATAAGTCTCACAAGTAATACTACAAAAAAATATCTTATTGTCTACTATCTTCCAACCCTTGATCAATAGGTTAAAGTGAGATTCTAGATACTTATTATAATGATCTGTCAGTGAGGCATAAGTGGTCATAGGGTTAGCATTTGTGAGGGGGAACCATGTTAAGTGATGGATTTCTTTTGGGGTGACTCCAAATCACAAAACCCATGATTTCACCTTCCTTATGAACATGGAATTTTCATGGTTGTATCTCTTAAGTAAAGTGGTGTCTATTTCATACTGGGGCATCTTCACAAGCCCCTCCAAACTCCACTTCTCAACCTATTATGTGTATACATATTATTATTCCAAGAGTCAAAGTATCTAAGGGCACATAAGGTTCCTATACAATATTTTAGATGAGGATGAGCTTGGGGCAGCCATTGTGCTATAGATGGTGTCTAGGTGGTCTCTAAGAGGTAATTTACTTTGCAGGGAATCAAGTCTCTAGGAGGTCAGAGTGGAATATTCAAGGTTCAAAAGTGTAAAATGAACCATCTTGATATAATTTATAGGCAAATAACATCCAATAATTAACAACTGGTGGGAAAAAGTAGGCACAAATGTTAGTGGGGCCATAGACACATGATGGTAGAATGTCAGATGGTAGACACAAATAAATGATAGTAGACACTATCATGCAACAACATATAGTATTATTAAAAGGGATACATACAGGGCTACCATCTAATAGCATGCATCATCGTGCAATAGCATACGCTCTCACTTGATAGTGCACACTATTGAAGGATAGCACTTATTATTGAATGATAGCACACATTGTCGAGAAATAATGCATGTTGTCATGTGATGGCAAATTTTATCATTTGATAACATGCAATCATCATCAATGTGAACTAGCTATATTGGGTTGAGCAATAATAAAACCCTAGAATGGTAGCGATCTATCGAGGCACAAAACTCATTCCAACATATACATGCCTATCAACATAATTATCACTCAAAGTTTTTTTGTTTTTTTAAATGTTTCTTTTCCATATCAAGTCTGACTTGTAAATTGGCTAAGTCAAATAATACTTGTATATAGCACAATCCTCAACAATGATGACCATGTTAAAGAAATCACACATTTAAAAAATTGAATTCACTTTTTATTTTCTCTTGCTCGCTCTCTTACAACTTCCTCTTACAACTTTTAAACTTTTTGTATTGGATTTGGGTGCGATATATTTGTGTGGCCCATGTGTTAAATTTTATAAACAAAGTAGTCACTTAAAAATATGTCAAATATGAACCTTATTTTCAACGAACATCAAATTAATAAGACTTTAGATGAAAATAATATGTGAGAAATTCTTAATTTGGCAAATAAAATTTGTTATCGAAATTTCATATTATGAAATATTAAAATGTGATAGCGATGTTAAATTAATTACGTATAGAAAATAATGTGATTTAATTATGCATTTTTTTCTTCTCTTTTAATTCAACGTGTTAAAAATAATTATAGAGATCTAACACACAAATCAATAAATTTAATTCATTAATATTAAAATTAATTGTCTATTTCTCTACGAAATTTTTTATATTGATAAAATAGATTTTTTCAAGAATGAAACCATTATCTTACATACTTTTACATAAGTTTATTAAAAACAAAGCTGAAATAAATAAAATATTCTCGTTGCACTCATGTATATAGAGTGATTCAAATTTAATTCATTCGATAATAATTGTGTGTTCAATTTCTGATATGTGCATGTTAAACCATTAATACAATATAATATTTCAAACCCACAACTTATTCTTACATAAATTTTAAGAAGAACCATAAATCATACATAGAACTTTGTTTACAAGAAGTCAATGATTCCATGCCATCAAACAATATTGTACTATTAAAAAAATATAACAAATTATTTGTGTTATTTAGAAGATATATTTTATCTTCTAATGATAAAATATGGTTTTAGCAAAGACAAAATCACGACCTAGCTGACTTGTACAAAAATTTATGAGAAGAAAAAATGTATCGATTTAAAAATTCATATCAATATCAACAACAAAACTGAAACAAACAAATTATTTTCACTTAACAATAAAATAATGTAATCGTATTCATCTTTAAACTTCAAATAACAAACATTGATTAAATATAAAATACAAGACTCAATCCAATAAATAAATACCTATCAACATAATACTACTAATATATAACCTTAATTTTATATATATATATATATATATATATATATATATATATATGCGCTTTTAATTTTTTTTTTTAAAAATTGAAGTGTGCAAGGGATAAGAATAATTACGAACAAAGAAACTAAAGTTGATAGAAAATAAAATCCCTTTCTTTCACTTCTCTAAATGTCTAGATTTTAAGGTATGATAGAAATCTCTCTAGCTAAAATTAATGGTGCACTGTTCCTTCTTGTACTTTTTCAATGAGGAAGAAATTGTGAATTGCGGAGATGATGTCATTTCAAATTTTGTTAAAAGAATATTTTAAAATAAAGTGCCTCACGACGATCGAAGAGGATTTATGTTTTTCTAACTAGAGAGAAAAAACGTTGAACGAGATGCTTCCATGAAAATAAAGTAAGTATTCTAAAAATATATTATATAATATAAAAATCGAGGTATAATCTTAATATCGAAGAAATCTGTTTTCTAACTTTATTCTTTCACCATATCTTTTGAAGGAGAAAAATAATGTATGATATGGAAGCTCCTTATTGTTTTCCTTTTCGAGGAATAAAATAAAGCTGATACAAAATCTTCCATCAGAGAAAAAGAAAAAGAGAAGACATTGAAGGAGAAACTTCCATGAAATAAAAGGGCAATATTCTTTTATGTATTTCCTTGCAAGATAAGCTTTGTTTAGCAGGGTGGTAAACATGTGTTTTTTCATTTTAGTTGTGTATAAAAGTGGAGGTGGAGGTGGAGGTGCATGTGGCTTTCTTGCATGGTGATGTGGAGGTGCTGTATTAGATGTGGGAAACTCCAGTCGAGTCAAACGGCTTAATAGTGTTTCAAGGTCGTTTTTCCAATCTTTTCATGGAAATGGTGAGAAGGTTGAGTGCTCATGGATCCAGTTGTCATTGTAAAATGCTATGGAAGCGCAGAGATTTCTGAAGAATGCAAATTGAAAAAAGATGAGGTATGTGAAATTTATGTGCATAAAAATTAAGCAACACAATAAAATATTACTCTTTAAATTAAGACTATCAAAATATTCTTGTTGTTCCATTTTGCTATGATTTTAATCTAATAAAATCTTTCATGGATTGAAGTTGTAGCCACATAGTCAATCTTAGTTGTGGAAAGAGTGACAATGCGTTAGTTTTTAAAAGCCTATGAAAGTGCTTCTGAACGAAAGTGAAAAATATACTCAGAAGTGTGCTTCCTATAACCAATGTTACATGCCCAATAACTATCCATATAGCAAATTAAACTAAATTAATTTTCTGTGCATATAAAGTATCATGATTCTTAGTCCCAATTTGCAGGTGGGTGTTCCTTGGACTTTTCATGAACTTGGATATTAAGTTCATTACAGACACACTATCATCCATTTTACTTATCAAATACATTGAGCTTCCAATTAATCTTATATGAAAAGTTGGATCTATATCGTTACTACAATCATTTTTGCTTGGATTTTCCCTGGTTGTAATTGGTGTTGGTTCTAGTTTAATATTCAACATATTAAATCTCTTCAAGATATCATTTGCGTATTTGATTTGATATAAAAATTTCCATCGTTTGTTTGATTCACCTCAATACTAAGAAAAAGATGAATCAATGCGGCTATACCAAGCCTTAGGTGCTTGCTTGAGCTCATGTAAAGCATTTTTTAGAGTATAGACTTTGTTTTCATGACCCACATATCAAACAACCATGTGGTTGTTCCACACATCTCTTCTTCTAAGAATCAATCTAAAAATGTCAATTTCATCTCTATCTAATATACTTTCCAAATCTGTTGAGCTACTCTCGTCAAAACAAGGCTCGCCTTGCTACCGGTACAAAAGTTTCATTATAATCTATTATCGTATTTTATGAATACAATTTGGTAACAAATCTTGTCTTGTATTTTTCAATCTCTCTATTTGTATTATATTTAATTTTATAAACCAATTTGACATCAAATACATACTTTCTTGTTGGAATAATTACCAAATCCCAAGTTACTTTTTTCTCAATTGTATCAATTTCAACATCCATTGTTTTCACCTAATTTTTATTTTAAATTGCATCCTCACAATAAATTGGATCAACCCTTATAAATAAATTAACAATAAAAATATATCATTTTGATCATTTTCTATTACTTCATAAATCTCATATAGGATTCTCATCTTCTTGGGCATCGAAATGGTCTATGGTCTATCTTATTATATTCAGAGATGTAGATGAAGGTAGAATAGGAATACCCGCATTGTTGGAGCTACTAGTCATTATTGAAGAATGATTTAAACTATTTTCATTTAAATTTTCTATGTTCATATACTTGTATTGATGTTATTCTGATTTCACATTCCAATTTCATTCATTTTCTTTATCAAACACTACACCTGTATTGATTATAGTTTTCTGTGTAAATGGATTATTAAAAAATTATGCTTTGAACTCTTCATTGTAACCCATAAAAATACACTTTTCCCCTTTTTCATCCATTTTTTCCCTTTCTTTCTTCAAGTATATGCATCTCTCAAATGTGACACACACTGTCTTTTCCTACTTTGTGATTTATGTAGAATCTTATCTTTCACATATTTAGGAGGAAATCAATTCAATAGATACACCAAGCATGTTATTACTTCAACCCAAACATTTGGTGAATGTTATATTTTTAACATGCTTCTAGCCATTTCCATGATTTTTCTATTCTTTCTTTTAATAACACCATTTTTGTGTGGTTTATATCTAATAGTAAAATGCATCTTAATTCTACTTTATTTGAATAATTTTAGAATTTATTGAAAACATACTCACTTCTCTATCCATTTTCAAGAGTTTCATATAATTTCCACTTTGATTCTCCACCAAATTTTTGAACTGCTATAAAATGTCAAAAAAACTATTTTTTCTATAAGAAATAAATGCAAGTTTTCTTGTTATAATCATCATTGAAAGTTATAAATACCATCTATTGCCAATTGAAGGCATCTGCATTGGATCATGCAAGTCTAAATGCAAGTCTAAATGCCAATATGGAATGCTACTTTATACTATTTCCTAAGAATACAACCTTCAAATAATTTATTGGGTTGCTCTATCATAGGAAATCCTTTCACCATGTGCTTCTCGTAAAATAATTATTAATGCACTAGAAATTAAATTTTAAAATATAAGATGTTACAATCATAACTGATCTTTTATAATAGTTTTAAATGAAAGCATCAACTCATTTTGAAATTTTAAAGGAAACATATAGTTATGTTTTAACTGGTCTTTTATAATAGCTTTAAATGAAAGCATTAACTCATTTTGAAATTTTAAAGGAAATATATAGTTATTTTTTTAATCTAAACTCTTGCAACCAACTTATTTATTTCAATTTTATCATGAACTACACAAGCATTTTTTTTTTCAAAATTAAATCTATATCCTTTTTCTACAAACTACCCATTGTTAATCAAATTATGCTTTACACAAGAACATAATAAACATCGGGGATAATTTTTTCTCACCTTGATTGGTTTGGATTGAAATTTTGTCTTCACCTATTAGTGTTACTTTGTTGTTATTCTCAATATTTATTTTTGATTAGAATGATTCGTCACTTTTTGAAAACATATCCTTGTTTCCACTCATATAATTTATACACCTGTTGTCCAAGTACCAATACTATTTAGTGATTTTCTTAGCAACATTACATGTGATAAACATATATCCAGCATTTTCATCTTCAACATCATTTTCCTTAGATAAATTTGTATTCTAATTGTTCATATCATGCTATTTATTTCTACACTCACTAGCATAATAAAAAAGATATTACAATAATGACATTGTACATAAGATTTTTTATATATTTGACCTTCATATGCGTGATTATAGTTGCTACCCGTTTCTCTTCCACCTATTTCATTAAATTTACCCGTGGTTCTTCCTTCTCGATGAAAGTTGTTTAATCTTCCACCACTTCAAAAACCTCTTGTTATACCTCTATTGCTTCCTCTTGAAGAATCTCCATAATAGTAATATAATATTTTCATTTTTTTATTTGGAGGACATTTGAGACTTAAATGCATATTCAAGAGAAGGATTAGTTGTTATATTCAGCATTTGTTCATATGTTTGTAAAGAATAAGTTATTAGTGACATTAATTTCTTAAAAAAAGAACTTCAAAAAAACTATTTTAGAAGATTTATTAAATCCCATGTTTGATTTTTATTACTTGCATCAATTTCAAAATCCATTGCTTTCACCCAAGTTTTTATTTTTAATTGGACCTTCTTAATAAATTGTATTAAACTCTTTAAATAAACAAAAAATATCAAAATTATCATTTTTTTCATTGTGTTTTAACTCATTAATATCCACCAAGCTTTTCATCTTCTTGGGCATTGAAATGCCCTATCTTCTTGTGTTTTTATATGTAAGCAATGTAAAATGTGATAGTTTGCATTGTTGGAGTTGCTACTCATTATTGAATGTTATTTTTAACCATTTTCATTTAAATTTTCCATGTCAATATACTTGGGTTGTTGATTCTATTGTTTCATTCCAAATCCATTCATCTTCCTCACCAAACACTAAATCTTTGTTGTTTATAATTTTTTTTCAAGTACATTACAAAGCTTGAATGCTTTAGATTTATCGCTTTAATCCACAAAAATACACATTTTTCCTTTTTCATCCAATCTTTCTTTTTCTTTCAGCACATGTGCATATGCAATGTATCCAAACACTCTCAAGTTTGACACAATATGTTTCTTATTACTCTGTGATTTTTGTAGAATCTTATCTTGTACACTTTTATTAGGACACTAATTCAAATGATATACAAAACATGTTGCTTCTTCATCCTAAATCTCCTATAGTAAATTCTTTAATTTTAACCTATTTCTAACAGTTTCTATGATTTTTCTATTCTTTCTTTCAACAACATCATTTTGTTGTGTTGTATATCTAGTATTATTTTGCTTCTTAATTTCATTTGCCTTGAAAAATATAAAATTATTGGGAACATACTCACCTCCCCTATCCATTCTCAAGACTTTCATATAATGTCCACTTTGTTTCTCCACCAATGCTTTGATATGTTAGAAAATGTCAAAAGATTGTGATTTTTGCTTCAAGAAATAAACTTAAGTTTTCCTACCATAATCATTAATGAAAGTAATTAAATCCCTATTATTACTAATTGATGGCATTTTCTTTAGTTCACAAAAGTTCGAATGCAAAATTTCAGGAGGAGCTCATGCTCTCCATGATTTACCAACATAAAATACTTCCTTATATATATTTTTCAAAAAAAACCTTCACAAAATTTAATACGTTGTTCTATCATAAACAATCCTTTCACCATGTGTTTCTTGAAAAAAAAATCCAACTAAAAATTAAATGACTAAATATAAGATGCCACAACCATGAATGATCTTTTATAACAAATTTAAATGAAAGCATGAACTTGAATGTTGAATTTTTGAAAAAAAAAAAATTGTTTGTTATCACAAATTATATAGATCATGCATCTTTCTAAAAATTAACTATATATATTTTTTATACAAGCTAACTAATGTTAATTAAATTTTGTTTTAGGCTAGTAACATAGTAAACATCAAGGATATTTTTTTCTTACCTTATTCTAGTTCAAATTGAAATGTCATTTGTTCCTATCACCACCACTTTGTTATTGTTCCCAAAATTTACTTCTAATTGAATTTGATTCATAAAGTTTTGAAAATATATCCTTGTTTCTAAGGATGTAATTACTACAACCATTTTCAAAATACCAAAACTCTTTGGTGTTTTCCTCAACAACATTACATGTGATGCACATAGATCCATCGTTTTTATTTTCAACTTTATTTTCCTATATTAAATTTGTACTCTACATATTCATATCAAATTGTTTCTTTCTACACTCATGAACATAATGAAAACATTCTTACAATAATGATATTATACTTGTGATTTGTCATACCTTTGACCTTCATACGCATGATTATGGTTGTTGCCCTACCTCTTCCACCTATTTCATGGAAATTATAACTAGTTCTTCCTCCTCCATGAAAAATTATAGATCTTCCATCTCTTGAAAAATCTCTTACTCTGCCTCTGTTGCTTCCTCTTGATAAATCTCCATCATGATAATCTTCGCTCTTCCCTTTTCCTTTGAAAGACATTTGTGATTTAAATGTATTCTTAAGAAAGGGATTAGATGTTACATTAAGCCTTTGCTCACGTGCTTGTAAGCAAATCATAAGCTCTTCAATGGTTAATTTTGATAAGTTTTTAGACTTTTAAATAGGTACGACTATAGGATCAAATCTTTTAGTAAAATTCTCAATATCTTCTCAACAATTCTTTGTTCCACCATGTTTTCTCCATGAGAGTTTGCTTGGTTCAAGAAACTCAATGCACAGGAGAAAAATTAATTCATATTCTCTGATTCTTTTATGGAAAGGTTCTCAAATTACTTTCTAGAAACATTTTTAATCTAATAATTTTCACTTTACTTGTTCTATGGTAAAAATTTTGCAAACTTTCCCAAGCTTGTTTGGATTTAGTAGTTGCAACTACCCTCAGAATGATAGACTCCTCCATTGCTTGTTGGATGAATAATAAAACCTTTGTATTTTTATTTTCTTTTAAAGTATACTTCTTTACTTGACTCCGAATGAAGAGTATTCTAATCTGCGAGTTCTATATACCCATGCTCCACATGATCCTAAAATTTTTGAAAGCAATATTTATAATTTTCCCTTTAAATTAAAAAATATGAGTATGTGAGACATTGTTGTTCAGGGTTTTTATTAAAACTTGTTCCAACAAAAACACTTATTTTTTTTAAAACACCTTAAACTCAACCTAACTCACTCTTTTACCAAGTTGAAAGTTATATATACAAAAATTAAGTAATACAATAAAAAATTACTGCTAAAATTAAACTTTAAAAAATCAAAATGAACTTTTGTTTATAAATAATTTTTAGATATATAAAAAAATTAATTTCTATTGAATATTTTTTTTTTATTACAAAATAATTGTTGCTGCAAATTTTACTTAAATTTTCATGCTAAAAATCTATATTAAAAACTTACATATTATATGCATTCACCATTATCTTTTCAAATTTCTTAAAAAAATCTTATCTTAAGAAAAAAAATGTTTTAGATATGTTCTAAAATGTACTAAAAACTATTAATGTCGTTCAGATAATTCTTTCAAAGTTAAAATGGGAAAACATGTAGTAAAAGAAAATAGCTTTACGAGGAGAGTGTTGGGGTTAGGACATGGCAGCGACAGATTGGTGCTGCGTATCCAACGCCACACCAGCACAATCTTCGTATAGGGCCAGCGGAGTCATAATGCCATGGGTTTTTGCAGCTCATGATACCAGGAAACAGGGTTCTTTCCGGGTTGCGATTCATTTTTAAGGGAGATCAAGATTTCTTTTACAGGGATGTTATTTATTTTGAGGTTTTTTTTACATTTGTTTCAGTGTTTTTATTTTATATATTGTGGAGAAATCAGATAAAATAAGTGTAACAGAGATTTTTTTTTATGAGATAATTGAATTAATTTTTCTTTTAAAAGATTATGTAGTTATTTGAAGGTTTAAATAAAGATTATGTAGTTATTTGTAGGTTAAATGGGTTTTGGTCTCGATTAGAGGAATTACATCATTGGATTGATGGTATTTAGACCAAAGACTCTCTGATCCATTTATGTGCTAAAGGGTTCTTCATAGTTCAATTTTATGAGCTTGAAGACTCTTAGAGAGTTTTAAGGAGAGATATTGGTTTTGGGGAAGTGTTGGGCTCTTTGTTACTTCTTGTTTTTTCGACTTTGATTTCTCAACAATATTTGTGTCCAAAGTACCAATTTGAGTTCAACATCCTAATCTCCTTCTTCTCTTCCATCACCCCTTAGTATGTGAAGCTATTGGTGATATGGTTGGAAGTTTCATCAAGATAGATATGGAGCAGTATAAGCAAGGATTGTTTACCTATGCCCATATTTATGTATAGATTGACCTTAGCAAAGGTCTTCGAGATCAAATCCAATTGAAACATGATAATTCTCGTTGGCTCTAAACTTTGAATTATAAAAACACTGCCTTCATATGTCATTTTTGCCATCAAATTGGCCATCTTCAGGGGGCTTGTCCGCATATAGGGAAGCCAAAAAAACAAAAGGTTCAATGTTCTTATTCTAAATGATGGCATCCATATGAACACACTTTTTCAACCGAGGCCATATAAAAATCTTCAGTGGCACAGGGAAGAAAGACGATTCATATCTAATTGTGATAGATTCTTCTTACCAAATGACTTTTGTAGATAATGTTTCAGACAGTGGTATCAAGAGATCACATGAATTTGAAACTTCCAAATTTGACAAGGACTAACATTTGTTTGAACCTCAACGTAGTCTTACGTTTCCAATAGTTATTACTAGTTCAATGGAAGTTAATTATCCATCGTGTTGGATTGAGGTTCCAAGCAAGGGTTATTTACCTATGTTCGTATTGTTGGATTGTGAAGCTATTGGTACTATGGTTGGAAGTTTAATCAAGATAGATATGGAGTAGCATACGCAAGGGTTATTTACCTTTGTCTGAATTTGTGTGGAGGTTGGTCTTAGCAAAGGTCTTCGAGATCAAATCCAATTGAATCGTGATAATTCTCGTTGGCTCTAAACCTTGGATTATGAAAACATTGCTTTCAGATGTCATTTTTGCCATCAAATTGGCCATCTTCATGGGGTTTGTTCGTGTGTAAAGAAGTCAAAAAATCAAAAGGTTTAGTATTCTTATCTTAAATGTTGGCATCTGTATGAACATACTTTTTCAACCAAGGTCATATAAAAATCTTCAAATGACATAAGAAAGAAATAAGATTCAAATCTAATTGTGATAGATTCTTCTTACCAAATGACTTCTATAGATAATGTTTCAGATAGTGGTATTAAAAGATCACATGAATCTGAAACTTCTAAATTTGACAAGGACCAACCTCTGTTTGAACCTCAACGTAATTTTGCACTTCCATTAGTTACTGCTAGTCTGATGGAAGTTAATCATCCATCATGTTGGATTGAAGTTCCAAAGAAAAATGGTAAAAAGAGCCATATTATGGATATAGCCTTTGGTTTTTCTTAATTTTTTATTTTGTTATTTCTCTTACTAATCTTGTAGTCTATTTTCTCCAATGTAACTTAACTTTTGGGATGTGATTTTTCCACCCATCTTTTTTATTATGACTAATATTATACTATAATTTTTTACCATAAAAATATATTTTTCAATTTAAAAAAATTATTCATAAATATTTAAAAAGCGGCACCTTTACAATTTTTATTTTAAAAGTAGACATTAATGTTTTTCCCGTATCATATTATGAAAATAAAAATAATTCTTAAAATAACAATTGCTTTTCACATATTTTATGTTGAACTTGACTTTAATTTATAAAATAATGGTTGCTCTTATTTTAGGGAGCAAAATAAGAGCAACCAGTGAGCAATATACTAAGCTCTTATTTAATTTTCTATTTGCAGTTTTTAATAAGCAATCTACTAAAACATAATTATTTGTATCCCGCTTGTCAATATTCTCAAGAAGTATCAACTTCAATATCATGATGTTTATAAGTCACTGAGAAAGAAGACCCCTAATTAGATTCTGGTTCAATGCAAACACCGAGAAAGACCTACTGACACAGTATTTATGCAGTATGTGTTTGATGGAGAGTTGCAGTTCTAATTTAGATTTAAGTCGTTTTGCAGAGGAAAGACAAATTTCTCAGTGTTTGTACTTAACCAGAATCTGATTAGGGGTCTTCTATCTCTGTGATTCGATACAATGCACGGCATTATAGTGACCGACATGAAGCTTGGGCTGGGCTAGGAGTAACAATTACAAAAGAAATTGAAAATGCAATGACCAGAGCTCAATGGCTGAGTACATGCTGAACATATACTTGGGGAAAACACAGTGTGAAGATCTAGTTACAAGTATTTTTACCTTATCTCCGCAACATATTTTTTGCAGTGTGGATTGATTGAATAGTCTGGATGTTATAAAATCAGGCAAAAGTCAAAGGTTTACGTTACAGGTCCATACCTTCTACTATAATAACCATTGTATGGGCTGTAGTAAAATCAGTTATTTGTGGTGAAACCTGTTAGCACACAAATGATGCGGTATATCACCTCATCAGAGCATACAAGCCACCTTGGTTATCAAGAAGAAGTTATTGCTGATATCAATTTCTTGAAAAAAAAACTTGGAAAAAAACCACACTGGTTTTCTCTTTAATTTTAGGCCAATGGAGTTGGGATTGGTTTGGCTTGTATGCTGACAATGTTGAAAAGATGATTAAATTCATGCCAGCTTCTGAAGATCAAGTCGGAATAATAAACTCTGTGGACGACCTAGATAGACGCAAAGAAGAGGTCATATTACAGGTATGAAATCGAAAAATATGAGCGATTTGATGGTTTTACTTTTCTTAACATGTCTTTTGAAGGGTCAAAAAACTCTTTGCTTTGTAATACAGGTATAAATTATAATCAACCATAAATCTGGTGTTAGCCGAATGCAAAATCAATGTAATATTGGGCATGGATAAAAAAGCGATTGAAAGAGAAATAAACAGAGGCTTGAATTGCATAGGGGTGAAGATAGTTGGGTTTGTTTTTAAAAATGCATAGTGTTGAATGGTGGTGTTTTGTTTTGTTTGTTTTGTTTTGTTTTTGTTTTTTTAAAGTGAACAATTTATCTGTTTGTTTCAATTAAAATATATGTATACTTGAAAAATATTGCGAGTATTTCTTTTTGGGTTAAAGATTGTCTCTTTACAAGGAACCATTGTTTTGATGGGTTTGTGGTCTTCGTGCATGTTGATTGTATATAAGTTTTGTTTAAATTTTTGATTTAGAATTTTGTGTTTGTGATAGCAATTTTGTATGTTATGTGAAATGAAGGATGGATTATATGTGTGGTTCGTTGTTGTAATTATGAAGGTGGCATGTTATTTTTGAAAGTAATGATGATCTTCATCCTTGTCTGTAGGGAAGACTTATTTTCAGGTGCATTTGCATGGTTTCTTATGATTAACATCTCTGTCATATTGGATGTGCCATAGTGGTTAGGCTTTATTGTTTCTTGTTCACAAAAATATTGTCTCAAGGGTTTCTTATATCAAGTTGTGTAAGAGGTAAGAATATTCTTTCTAGTTGAAGGCTAGATTAGCTAGAGAAGAAGATACTTTGGTTTGTTTTTATAGTGTATAATGTTGAATGGTGATTTTTTTTAGTCATCAATACCTCCACTCTACTTTGATTGGAGCTTGTGTTGTGAAAATATTAAGTAGTATTTGGTTCTAGATTAAGGAAGTTTGTATTGCAAGTGACCATTATTTCAACAAGTTTGTGGCCTTTATATCTATTGATTGTATATATATTCCATTTGCTTTTTTATTTAGACATGTAGTATTTGTTCAATGTTTATGATTTCAGTTTTGTCTATTGTGTGAAATGAATCTGAGTTTCTATTTTTGGTTTTTCATTGTTATTTTGGAGGTAGAAATAATCACGGGGCTAGAGAGTGACAGAGCCATGGGTGATAGATCTATATAGTCCCTATTTGTGTTCTTAGAATTTCAATGAGCTCACTAAATCCCTCGATATTTTTTTGTTGCATATGTGTCATAGTCTATCTTGGTTGATATTGAATAGGCCTCAACATTTTGAAATCCTCATTTTATTACTATGTAGACCTAGATGCATTTATGTATTGTTTGATATATCATGGCTAGACTTGGTGAAATCCTATGTAATATTGCAAAAAAAAAAAAAAAAGACACCTATCAGTAATTGTGAGGTCACAAGGTCATGGAGTTAGTGGATTTCTACTTTTTCTTGCATTGGTTTTAGTCAACTCTATTAATATGTTGAGAAGTTTGGTATTAAAAAGGGTCATTTTATCTCTATTTTGAGCCCAGTATTTGGTTGTGTTTTTATTCATCAAAGAGATCAAGGCTTGCTAGTATCATGCATCGTTTATAGTGATTTAAATTGGGGAAATTGTATCCATGCTCCTTAAGATTTGATATTATGTGGTGGACAAATTGGTAGCAGAAGAAATAGTTTATCATTTTTTTAGTAGAGTATGTGGCATTTGCAATATTTCAAATCAAAATTAATGGTCCCTTATGTCATTGGGGATAAGGTGAGTTGTATATAATACATGACCTTATAATCAAGTGTTTTCTACACATAGATGATCATTAACATCTAAAAACAAGAATAACAACCTAAAAGGTCAAAATTTATTGAAGTTCTATAAGTGCAAAGTATAATTGTTGATGATATTTTGAAAAGCTATCAAGGTGGAGGAATAAATTCAAAAATATCAAAAATAAATTAAAAAAATGAAAGAAGTTTTTTCTTCCATACATTGTATGAATGTATTGTTAATCCCTAAATCTTAACTATTGTTTACGAAACTAGTTAAAGACACATACCAAATTGACAAAGATTGTAAGGTGTGCAATCAAATATTCAAAAAAGTAGACTCCCATATAACACCTAGTTCATGAATTAAAAAGCTCATATGGACATGGAAAATGAATAATCGTTTATAGTAGTCTAATTTAAATCTGAATAGGTTTTCATTGGATATTTTAATTTTGTTGTTAGATTAGAAATAATTTTCTTTAGATTTTTATATAACTATTTTTGAATTTTGGTAGTGGCCCATCAAACCTTTATAAATGTTGAGTATGATACCAATTTTGGCAGTTGATTGTTGATGTTAGAATTAGTTTTATTAAATTTGTATTAGTTTATAAGGGTTATTTAATTTATTTTTGTCATAGATTAGTTATTTTTTTATTTTTGGACACTTTTCAAGAACTTCCTTAAAAATAGCTAAAGTGTCAGTTAGAATCCAATTCATTGAATGTGTACTTAACTGAGCTCAAAACTTATCCCTTCATCCTTAAGTGGTGGGGAACACTTTTAAGAGCTGAGATAACTGAAATTAATTTTTTAATTAATCTCCTACTTTATAGGGATTTGGGAGTGCCTAGCTTGTCTAATATGCATGGTTTGTTTAATTGATAAAAAAAATTATTGCATGTTGACCAAATCTTATTGGTGAGTCAAACTTGTTATCTTGAGTCTATTTTAGCCTATCTTAAAGTCTATTTTTAGGAGTCTATTTTTAGTTAACTTGGTTTTTAAGATCCCTCTATCCTCCTCAAAGCTAATGGATGGTTGGCTCTCAATTATAGTCTAGTAACATTAAGGCTCATAGATAATAGTAAGGTAGAGCTTATTGGTCAACTAGAATATGTGGAAATAAAAGTTGTTAAATTAATCTTCCAAGGGGAATTTGAAGTGATTGACATGAAGACTGATGAAAATCACTACCTTGCATTATTTGGTGAGAATTAGGCATATGATGGTCAAATGACCCTTAATACACTACACGATCAGTTGGAGGCACACCAAGGGGATATAATTATCACTATACCCCTTAAAAATGCTGAGAACAAGCCATAAATCATACTAAAAGATTTGGATTCACCTTATACTTATGAATATAATAGCTAGTTTAAGGTGGGCATAGAATCTAAACTCAGTGCACTGCAAGCTGCAAAGTATCATTTTTTCCATTTCAAAACAAATCCTCAATAGAAGACACAAAAAATTGAAATTCCACGCCTTTAATAATAAAAGCACAAGTCTTGTATTTCCTAATAGAAGAATGGAGGTCACTATTTTTACAATTACCAACTAGGTCTGAAGTGGATTTCTTTTACAAAGTGGGTGTGGACAAAATAAGGTATTTTACCTTGGGAAAATATGTATTCAATCAGTGGTGATTTAAGTGATCACAAGTTGAATTGGACAAGGGGAGACCATGAGGTACATCCAATGTGAATGTTTTTTTCCATAGAATGTCAACTACCTAAAATTTTTACAAATGATGATTTAAATCAATTCATATTAATACCATAACATCATGTGCCTAATATAGATGAGAGGGTGAGTGAACTAAACTATGAACTAATTGGAACTACTACGACTTGGTAGGAAGTCCACAAGACATATCAATTATAATGGCATGAGTCTTGTGAATTATTACAATCTTGATTCTAAGTACCATCTACCATCAGGGAACACTAGTTATTTTTTCAAGAAGGGTAATGTCCAAATATACACATCCATAAGTGTGTAGATGTATGGTCTATACATGGTGTAGAACCCAAATATTGGGTACATTTATTCAGGTATACTCTGTCATTGCTTCCAACATGGTACATGCACTAAGAGCGTAAAATGGGGACTAAGAATTGGTCGCATGTTCAAAATAATTTTATTCAAATATGAGAGCCTTTTTATGCACTAAGCCCTTTAGAAGTTGAAGATATTTTTATGTCATGATCAAATGAAAGATATTAATAGTAATCAATACTATGCTTCACATGAAGAAGTAACTAAGGACTTAAATACAACTATAAAAAACTATAAGGGGAGTAAATAGAGAATATTTTTTGATAAAACCATGTAATTGAATCGATGATAAAGAAGAATAGGCTTAGTACAGTGATGGTGATGAGAACTTGGATTTTAAGGGATTCTTTAAGCCATAGAGATAAGTGGATGAGCCTAGAGCCAATTGCATATAATAATGAAGATCAAAAGTTATAAAATCTCAATATTTAGGAGTAAAAAGGACATAAAACAATGCAAGACTCCATTCCAAGTGGTTCCAAACAAATATATCAAGTTCTATTAAATAATTTAATAGGAAATATTAGGATAGATTTTACACCAAAGCTTATAAATTTAAGTGACTACTAGATGTACAATGAAGTTTCAAAAGGATAAAAATTACGATGAGATTACCAAGATGTGTTTTCAACAAAGATCACATAAGTGAAAAGGGTATACCCTTACCTTAAAGAGATTCATATAGAGATAAAATAGGGAACATGACTTGTAAAAAAAATTCAACACAGGTTAAACTCCAACATGAGCTTGAATGTAAAGACTGAACTAGATCAGATGTAGGAAGCAAACATTATTTATCTAGTGGAAAAGGTAGATTGGGTTCACCCAATAGTGGTATAGCATAAGAATTTAATATAAATTAGAGTGTGTGTGGATTATCATGAACTAAATGATGCCTTTATTAAATTTTCATTCCCAATTATGTTTATAGATGAAACCCAGAGTTAGTTTCAAGATAAGAAGTATACTCATTTACAGATGGGTTTAGTGGCTACCATCAGATACCAATCATAGTATAAGATCAATCTAAAACCACATTTATAACAGAATGAAGATATTTTTCATACAAGGTAGTGCCATTTTGGGTTGAAAAATTCTAGATGTGTTCTCTAAGGCTATGGTCACTACATTTAAAGACTTCATCCTTGATTTATTAGAAGTCTATTTAGATGATTGGGTTATTTTTTTATTTATTCAAAGAGAATCTATCCAATCTATGGCTGATTTTGGAATGGTGTTGAACTCTATGTATTGTGATAAGCCTAAAAAAGTACTTATTATTCACACTTTTTTGTATCCTATTAGGGTATATAGTATGCAGTGATGGGATTTTAAGAAACATATCCAAAATTGCAATTATCATAAGCATGCCACCTCCTACAAATTTTACTAAGGTGTGATCATTATTGTGGCATACATGATACTATATGAAATTCATAAAAGGCTATTGAACTATATTTTCTCTCATGGAAAAGCTACTATGTAAAGACACCAAGTTTGAATGGAATAATGAGTGCCAAATAACATTTTCAGATCTAAAACAAAGACTGGTAACAACTCTCATTTTGGTATTTCTTAACTGGAGAAAACCATTTTGTGTTCATGTAGATGTCACAAGAACTATGATAGGATTTCTTCTTACACAACTAGGAGAGAAAGGATTGGACCATCCCATTCAATTCACAGTTAAAATCTCTCAATTGTAAATAAAAGATATACAACTACATAATGGGAAGATCTATCAATGGTGTTCACACTCCATAATTTTAGACACTACTTTAAGGAAAGGATGTTTGAATTTTTTATTGATCACCAAACTCTATGAGACCAAGTAAATAAGCTCATGTTGGGAGGAAGGATGTCTCGCTAGTTGATTCTACTTCAAGAGTTTTAGTTTAGAATAAATATGAAGCCAAGGAGGGAAAAAGTATGACCATAACACTTGATCTGAATATGTAATGGAGAATAATCAAAATAACTTCAAGATGAATCACCGAATGCTCATTTATTTCATGTCTCTACGATCCCTAAGAATATTTAAGATAGATAATTTCCTAAAACAAGGATTTTTTCCTTGCATTATGTGGAAAGGGATAAAAATCAATTGATCAAAATATCCATTCCATTTAGCATCATTAAAGGTTTTCTATAAAAAATGGGGAAGGATGGTGTAGTAAGTAGAGTGGCTTTGGAGCATGAGCAATCATAAATTATTTAGGAGGCACACCAGGGAATCATTGGCGGACATTTTTCAGAAGAATCCATTGTAAGAAATATATTGCAAAGTGGCCTATGGTGGCTTACTCTATCCCAAGATGCAGGGTAGCAAAACACTAAGACTTATGCCAAAGGATAGGAAGGCCTAATTAGAGATATGAAATGCTATTGAATCTTATGTTAGTTGAGTGGCCATTTGAATATAGGGGATGTTAGGTTGTGGAGTTAAAAGCTTCACTGATGCAAATGGAGGAGGTTGCTGAGTTACAAAGTAACTGACATTGGTCATCTTCAGTGTTTGTAGTAACCGATGATGGTTAGGGGTCAGCTGACATCAGTCAGACAGAAACTGATGTCGGCAACCTGTGTGTGCATGTGTTTGCATGCGTCTCCAGAACTGGTCTAATTTTAGACAGACAGTTTGTTTGCATATAAAAGACTAATTTTAGTCTTGAGTCTGTGTTTTTAATTATTGTAATTAGGAAGTCTAATTAGTATTTGTATGGGATCTATATAATAGACCCATGGGGCTGTATTGTAATCAAGGACAAGGAAGATATCCTTCCAATTGTAAGATCAGTTGATCTGCAGGTTGTTGCAAGATCAAGGGAGATCTACATGGTAAGTAAGGTCGGTTGATCTGCAGGTGTATGTGTGTGTGTGCAAGGTCAAAAGAGATTTGTAGGATAGCAAGATCAAAGGAGATCTACAACACAACAAGGAGCAAGATCAGGGAGATCTACTTGGAGTACTTTGAGTACTTGGTGTACTGGCAGTATTGTTACTAACTAGTTGAAACAACAACTCAGTTATTGAGTTGATTGTGTCTGTAATTGAGAGAGAGAACTCTTAAGGCAGAACTATTGTATGCCCTAGAGGTGTGGGAGCCCTAGAGGTGTGGGAAGAAGAGTGTGACTTCTTCATTGTATTTCCTTCTGGTAGAGTATTAATACAAGGTTGTATTGTCTCCCATATCCTGTGTTATTTTTAAATTCTAGTTACATTTTAATTCTAGTTAAATTTCATGTTTAGTTTCTTATACAAAGGTAATCAAGTGTGCTCTTTAGGGGCAGGGATCCTGACAATTGGTATCAAAGCCAGGTTGCAAGTTCATAAGAGCTTGGTTCACTAACACCTTTGCTTCAGAGTGTGTTTGTTAAGTGTTTGTTGATTACAGGTCACTCTCAGGGGTTTCTGATTGAGTGAGAATATAGCAATGGCAGAAGAAAGTAAGATAAGAATGGAGAAATTCAATGGCAAGAATTATCAATTACTGAATTATGGAAAGAAAGAGTAGGTAAAGAAAGATTGTTGGTTGGTAGAAGATTAGCATGAAGGAAATAAAGAAGCAAATGATGCAGCTATTGTTGCATGGGTTGCTCTTATATGTTCCTTGGATAAAGCAGAATCTTGGGTTTTAGATTCTATTACCTCTTTCCATGATTATGTCCATGGAGACTTTGAAAATATTTATTTAGGGGTTGGTGAGCCTTGTCAAATTGTTGGCAAAGGGGAAGTGCGGCTGAAATTGTAGACAAGCAACATATGGGTGTTGAAGGATGTCATGCATGTCCCAGTCCTGAAGAGGAGTCTAATTTCAAGAAAGTTGGGTGATGAGGGTTGCACAGTTACTCTCACAACAGAATATTGGAATGTTTCCAAGGGTGCACTTGAATTAGCATGTGGTAAGAAAGTAGGTACTCTTTATCTATCTACTTGTATTACTAATTCTCCTTATGTTTTATCTACTTCAGATGTAGATGTGAAGATGTGGCTCTGTAGGCTTGGTCACATGAATGAGAAGGGGATGCATGTTCTTAAGAGGAAGTCTGATGTCTTTGACAAACTTAAGAACTAGAAAGCCTTGGTTTTCAAGGAGAAGATGATGGACAAAGATCAGCTCAAGGGGCTAAATATTTCTGAGCAGGGCAGTTTAGACAGGGTTATGATCCAAAGTGAGCTCATGGGTAAAGGTCATCACTCAAGAAAACATAGTTACCAACATCAGTCAGGTGAGAACTGACATTGAATAGGTAGGTACCGACGTCGATCATGTGCAGACCAGAGTCAGTGGTGTCAGGCAGGTAGACACCAACGTCGATCAGGGAATCAGTGTCGGCAATCAGGTGGACACTGACGTCGGTCAGTGAACCAATGTCAGCAGTTAGCTCAGTCGCATGGAACTGACATTGGTCGAGTGCAGACTGAGGGGTGACCGAGATCGGTCATTGTTAAAATGGATTTTGGCCAGACAGCAAGCTGTCAAGGAGTGTCAAACGCCCATGTGGAGGACTGAAAGGGTAAGTAAGCCTCAAATTCATTATTCCCCTTCTTTATATTACTTTAACTTGTTGCTCACTGATGGTCAAGAACCAGGAAGTTTTGAAGAGGTAATGCAGGTAGAATCCAGGAAACAGTGGGAGCATGGCATGAATCAAGAATTTGATTCTTTGGAGAAGAACCAAATGAGAGATTTGGTAGAGTTACCAGCCAGGATGAAAGCACTAAAAGATGAATGGATTCCTAGGTTAAAGAAAGGAGAGAATGGACATGTGAGATAGAAGGCCAAGTCATATGGTCTTGAGAAAGCTCCAGGACAGTGGTACAGGTTTGACAGGTTTATGACAAAGCATGGCTTTAGTCAATGTCAATGTAATCAATATGTTTACTTTAGTAGGTTGGATAATGGTTGCAACATTATCATGTTACTGTATGTAGTGTATATGCTTGTTGCAAAGTCACACATGTAGGGAATTGCTGAGCTAAAGGTAAAGGTAGCTCAGAGGTGTGTCAGGAAGGATTTAGGAGCAGAAATCCTTGGCATGAATATTTCTAGAGATAGGGAAGATCACAGGTTGATGTTGTCTTAGGATGATTATGTGAATAAGGTAGTGGAAAGGTTCAATATGCAAGATGCAAAACTAGTTAGCACACCTATGGATGGATAGTTCACAGAACAGTGTCCCAAATCACATGATGAGGTTAAGTACATGTGTACTAGACCTGATATTGTCCAAGCAGTGGGAGTTGTCAGCAAGTTCATGGCCAATCTGGGAAAGAAGCACTGGAGAGAAGTTCAGTGGATTCTTAGGTATCTGAGAGGGACCAGCAGCAGGTATTCATGCTATGCAGGGTCAAGCACTTCTCTACATGCGTATGTAGATTCAGATATGGTAGGTTACTTGGATGGCAGGGGAAGCACCACAGGACTTGTGGTGGTTGGTCTTCAAGATTGAACTTGAAGAGGGATACAAGCCAGGAAACAAAATTAGAGGTTGTACAAGTATAGGTACAGATGCAGTTGTTTATCTCCAAGTGGGAGATTGTTAGGTTGTGGAGTTAAAAGCTTCACTGATGCAAATGGAGGAGGTTGTTGAGTTATAGAGTAATCGATGTCGGCAGGCCAACCGACGTCAGTCATCTTTAGTGTTCACATTAACCAATGATGGTTAGGGGTCGGCCAACATCGATCAGACAGAAACCGATGTCGGCAACTTGTGTTTACATGCGTCTCCAAAACTGGTCTAATTTTAGACAGACAGTTTGTTTGCATGTAAAAGACTAATTTTAGTCTTGATTCTACATTTCTAATTATTGTAATTAGGAAGTATAATTAGTGTTTGTATGGGATCTATATAATAGACCCATGGGGCTATATTATAATCAAGGACAAGGAAGAGATCCTTCCAATTGTAAGATCAGTTGATCTGCAGGTTGTTGCAAGATCAAGGGAGATCTACATGGTAAGTAAGGTTAGTTGATCTGTAGGTGTGTGTGTGTGTGCAAGGTCAAAGGAGATCTACGGGATAGCAAGATCAAAGGAGATCTGTAACACAACAAGGAGCAAGATCAGGGAGATCTACTTGGAGTACTTTGAGTACTTGGTGTATTGGCAGTATTGTTACTGACTGGTTGAAACAACAACTCGATTATTGAGTTGATTGTGTTTGTAATTGAGAGAGAGAACTCTTGAGGGAGAATTATTGTACGCTCTAGAGGTGTGGGAGCCGTAGAGGTGTGGGAAGAAGAGTGTGACTTCTTCATTGTATTTCCTTCTGGTAGAGTATTAATACAAGGTTGTATTGTCTCTCATATTCTGTGCTATTTTTTAATTCTAGTTACATTTTACTTCTGGTTAAATTTCGTGTTTAGTTGCTTATACAAAGGTAATCAAGTGTGCTCTTTAGGGGTAGGGATCCTTACAGGGGAATAAATTTTTTAGGGCCAATCAATGCACCTAGTAACCATAATTATGCAAGGTACATAACTACTATGATAAACTATTTCACTAAATGGGTAGAATCTACCATGACACCAAGTTGTAGCAGTAAAGACACAACCAAATTAATGTATGAAAATATTAACTATATTTGTATGTCCTTTTTAAATTTTGTTAGTGATAAGAACAAATTTCCTAGATATTACCATCAAGGCTCTGATAAAGCATTTTATGATATCCCACCAAAAAATCATAGCATATCATCTACAAGCTAATGGACAGTCTGAGGCATAAAAAAGTCAGTGGAAATATGCTCAAAAATATATGTATTGTGCAAAGGGATGATTGGGAGGATGAAATTCCTAAATTTTAATGGGCTTTAGAAATATTCTCAAAAAGATATGCAATGTGAAAAGGGATCATTGTGGGGATGAAATTCCTACAATCCTATGGGCACATAGAACAAAATAAAAGCATGCAATAGGTTTCACTTTATTTCAACTAGTTTACAAACTAAAAGTAGTCATGGTAATGGAATATATAGTTCATAGTTTGTGAATTGAATGGATCGCATGACTAGTATATTTAGACTCTCTATAGTAATGAATGATGTATTTAACAAGGATAAAAAAAAGAGGCAAGGAGAACAATTGTATTAAAATGACTAGTATATTGAGACTCTCTATAGCAAAGAACAATTGTATTAAAATAACTTTAGGGAACCATTCTACCAATACGTGTAAATGGATGTGAGCATAAACCTTAATGTCAATAATATCTATCGAGTAACATAAAAAATTGAGTGAGGGTGTTGAGTAGCACCATTTAGTTTAGGATTTTTGTTTAATTCATTTTTTATTATTTTTTTCTTATGTTTACATGTTTATGTACAATGCAATCTCTATATTGTAGGACACCAGAACTAGGTGAGAAAATTCAAAGAACAATCTGTGAAGCAACCCAACATAGAATGAAAATGGTATGAAATTTATATATGGTGATTATAAATTAATTTTTGTAATGAGGCATTGAAAAATACATTAAGAAGAAATGACAATCAATGGTCATTCAAAAATTCATTAATAAATACACTTTTAAGATTACATATTTTCAAAAGCAGATCAAATGTCAGAAATAAGGGATGTACAATAAAATAAAAGGGGTTAGCTAAAATATGGTGGGTCACATCAAAAAATTATGATGGATGAACCAATGTCTCTAGATAAATAATTTCTAACTTCAAATCATCAACAATAGATTGAAATTAATTCAACAATAAAAATAATGCATGACTAACTTAGCACATTGAAAGCAACATGGCAGATGGATTCAAGTGAGCAAAGTTATATAAATAAGGGAATAAAGAACAAAATGTCATTATATATTATTACTAAAAATATATCTATGTTATTTTTGCATAAATAATTTAATTATGATAGAAACTTCAACATCACCAGTTTAGCTAAAGAAACTGTTTGAATGTGAGTACAAAAACAATCATGGATCATACACATATTTTGATTCCTCTCACAAATGCACAAAAATAAGAAATCAGTATTGGTCTTACACTCTCAAAAACTAGACACCATGACATATATCCATTTGAATTTATCGACACAACATAATCCAATTTGTTTATCCCTGATCAACTAGAAGAAGCAAAAATATGAGCCTTAGCTATTCAACACCCCCTATAAAGATATGATGTGGAGAAAATCATAAAACTTACTACATTCATGCAATTATATGAATTGATGATGAAACTTATCATCAAATATAATGGAGGTGTGACATACCTCTCTTATATTTTCATATTATTCATCAATACAATGACCATGGTACAGGAAATAGGAATTACAACTCGTGGTAAATATCTTATACATTATAAAACTAAGGATCATCCCTTTCATTCAAACATAAGTTAATAATATAGTAGTGAATCTAAGGGGATACCTATATTCTCTATGGATGATATATTAATGTGCATCCTCTCTGAATTCATCACCAAGTTTTTATAGTAGACCAACAAAAGTGCAAGACATGCTACAAAAGGGGTCATCATTATTGCATATTAAATGATCTGACCGCACGAGGATTTTAATTGGCTATAGTTTTTGGTTTATGAGCTCACCACAAAAATTGATAAGGTCATCAATATAATATTATAGGTGTTCTAATGTCATTTATTGGTACTATTCCTATACTTTATGCATTAGAAGTCCCCAAATAGTCCAATCAAAATGGATGTGGATTCCTTTCATGTTATTACCTTTGACATCATTTCCTAAACCAAGATAGGCTAATACTATGATCAACTTGGTAGATTCAATGCATGGTGGTTCAAATTTTAACAGATCATTCTTTCATACCCTCAAATACTCATACATGTCATGTAGTACTTGGGGCAAAATGTTGTATTTATTAAACTCCATGACAATACCCAAATCAAATTTCATGAGATTATGAAGGCACAAATCAGTTCATTTCCATTTTTAATAAACATGTTGGACATTTAGGTGGAAGTCTTGTAATAAAAATATCTAATTTCTCAATCTATTCCACCAATGTGAGTCATACCTCCAAGAGCACAACTACTATTGACTTAACAACTAGTGATAAAACCATAAGCACAAGCACATGCACCACTAGAAGTAGAAACAACCCCATCATAGATTGTTGTAGGGAAGAGGAATCCACTAATGTGAATATCATCACCACCCCATCAAAGTAAAAATATGCATACTAATAAATAATATAATTATGATAGGCATATCCCACAAATCACTACAAAATATGATCTAATACAACTAGGAGTTGTATGGGAGGATGTATACAAATCTATGATTGAATACATAGTCACTGAGGAATATGAGGAAGAAGAGTAAAAATAATTTTTATTTTGGAAAGTAGTACACACTTGTCAAGTGAAAAATAATGTTCTATAGGTCTTTATTGTGGATATTCCTATGCCTCTTATGTCTATAATCATTAATACAGTGGCATAAGAGTAAGAATGCACACACAAGATGGTTGTGATTTTTGAGGTAACACACAGTGTAGGGTTTTCATGGGTTCAAACATTTCCACAACAAGAATGAATCCCACAATGACCATTGATACCAAATACAATTTAACTTATATTATGACCTAGTTATCACCATCTATTACAAAGCATACAAGTTCCTTTTTTCAATAATACACTATTGAGTAATTTGAGTCGTAGGATGATTAAGGGATAGAAAAATAACCCTAGGAGATGATCTAGACTTACAAGCTATTTAATAATATTTTGTTCCTTCTAGTTTCTTCCAGATTGAATACATCAACATGAAAGTGCATCATGTTCAAATGAAATTAATTTTAAAACTTTACATTCACTCTCAATTCTCTATTCTCCAACTCCTATGCAAGAGCTACAAGATATTGTCTAACCATAGCCAAAGTAGAAAACCACATAATTAGAAATCATAGCATAAGAATAAGCTACTAAGGATCAACTCAAGTAAGAGGAGGCTCAAAATCTAATAAAAAATAAGGATAGAAAGGAGAAAAATAAAGAGAAAAAGAAGAAGAGGAAGGAAGAAGTGGCATGTAAGGTTGTGAAGGAGGAGTAGAAGTAGAGGAAATAGGAATAAAAGAAGAAGAAAGATGAAGAAGTTATGAGGAAGGATAGAGAAAAATAAAATCAATAAGTGTGATAAATGCATAAATAGAAGGCTAAAGGTGATGTAATATCAAAATTTGAAGAAGAGGATAAAGTGAAAAAATCCCTTCAAAGGAAAGAGGAGAAATCCCACAAGCAAGCCCAATAGAAACAACCAAGGACAAGTAAAATGTAGATACCAAATCAAAGGCATAGATAGACCATAAAATATAACAAAAAGTCACAATGAATCAAGAATCATAATCCATCAATAAGGTCTTGATATGCAAGGTCTAGCAACCATCTTCCACATATCAAGGCTTGGAAGTAATTCAATAGGGTGAAAAAGAGGTGTTGCCTCAACACAAGCCTCAATTCTCTATCTAATGGTTATGGTAGGTCCCTCCACTCTCACTATGATACACAACATTTTCTCTTACAATGGCACAAATCAAGAAGGCACCTACAATGATTACGACTCTAGTTTGGCTCTTGACATAATGGTATAAGAAATATCACTTGACGTTTCCCAATTACCCTTATCAAAGTGAATTGAAGGAGCAGTTGCATTCCATGAACATATCACTTAGAAGGATTATGCACTAGAGTAAGAGGCATCATAATTAAGGTAGGAAAATGTAGATCTGTACCTTCACGTCACAAAGATTGACAACTTCAATAGATGATAATTTCCCTACCTTGGTCACTCAAGTCTTGGGTGACCAATTCATGTTTGAGGATAATTAATTCATAGTCATCCTATCATAACTAATAATATATTGACTTATTGTGTACTAACTAAAAATACTTTGCACACAAGGTCATAATCTCAAGTGGAAATAGATTTTATTTTTGAACTCATCGAGGAATATGAGAAAGTCTTAGATATTATTGTGCTTCAAGTTCATCACATAGTCCAAGGAATACTCAACTTGAAATGGTAGTTGATAGCCACATGGACTGAGGACAAACAAAATTCACCAAGACTAAAAAATCCAAAGCACAAATGGAGGATTATTCTATTACATTTGGTATATTGGACATCGCACTAAATCACTCACTAGAATCAAGAGATAATGTCATGTAAAAGTTATAAACATTTATAAAATAATATTATAGATAATACATTTATTGGTATTCAGATGTAGAGGCATGTAGATAGACTCAAGGATATAGCACATGAAATCTAGTAGAAAGTATCACATGTTAGGGCCCTTCTCACAATCATAGAATATGAGGACATTTAGAGTCTAATGAGGTATCAAGTGTTATTACACACTAGGATCACTATGGTGGAATAAGTTCTCATTTATTGGACATTGTTCAAAAAGGCCTTATCTCATTTGGCTTGATACACAACCGACATCATGTTGGATCCATAATTTATCCCTCCAAACAAACTTCATTAGGAACTCAAGAAGGAAAAGACTACTGAAAATACTCACAAAGCAATCCAATCACATAATTTCCTCCAACAATATATTTTTCTACTGTAACTTCTTCAGTAAAAAATCTAGCAGCATCCTCTTTATAGTTTCCATTAGTTCTAGTAACATAGCTTATGCCTCCACCTTCTGTTTAGATACTGAGCACATTTTAATTTTGTAAATTTGAAGAATTTTCCATTAGTAAGGCCTTAAGCATTAGGAGTGGGGCTAGATTTGTTGAGAAACTATGAAGAGTGGCTACTTATTTATGCAGATCTATTAAAAACCTAAAATATTGGTAGATTAGTATGCTGCTTAGTTGAAAAGTTTAAAGTGAGGCTAAGTAGTGTACAAAAGGTGAAAATTAATAAATGACACCTTGAGCTATTATCAAAAGTAATGTTTTTGGACCAATTCCTCATCACAGGTAATTCTCTCAGCTTCAACACAAGGCACACTCCATATGACTTTGTCCTAAAAAGAGATAATTTTTAAGTATGGGAAAGCATTCTTAATAAAATAGGGATAGAAAATTATAGATTATAATTGTTGGACACATGTTTGAATTACATGATTTTTTATTTTGTATATCTTTTTATATGTATTCAGCACTTAAAATCACATCAAGAGTTTGCAAAATGCTATAAGTCTATCGTTTGTTTGTAGTGAAATTCTAGAATATGAAGTGATAGAGCCTTTGCAAGATTTATATATAGTGCTCAATTGTATTCTAAATAATTTTTGATGAGATAGAGATTCATATAGAGATCTGATAATAGTTTTCCCAATTATCTTTTATCTTTGTTCTATATGTAGTGAATGTTCTATTTTATTCCAATTTGTTTAATCATTTAGAATTAATAATGAATGTTTTGTACCTACTAGTCTATGTTTCTAAGATAATTACATAATCTTCAACCACAGAATCACTTTGTTTGCTATGAGACTATGAATACATTCTAATTCTTATTATAGTTTCACACATGAAACATAAATTAACATGTTATGATGATTTTGTATGAATCTCTACTAATAGTTAGTTTTTTGTTTTCCAGTTTTGTGTACATTTTTAATTTTGTGTATTGGATTGTTTGTTCAAATATGTATGAGTTCTATATCTTAAATGAAAATATTAAAAAAAGTGGAGATTACCATAGCTAGAAAACTAGGCTTCCAAATCCCTATGAGATTATTATTTTTCAATATCATTATATAAGATCCAATCATAAAAATGAAAACAATGCAACTTTTGCAATGGCGGTGATGCATCAAGGGTCTAATGTCACCATTTTCACTCAGAATAATTATTTTTGAGATCTAGATTTGTTTGAAAATATAATTAAGATAGAAAATAATATGTGCTCTCCACAAGTGGGAAGAGTGTAGGGAGTTTATTTCTATGGCATTTCAAATTTATTTAGAGCTTGGCTTGGTTTCATATTTGTGTTGAGTTGTACATATTATAAAGACATTATCACATTCTTGGGAGTAGATCCAGTGATTATGAATACATATGATTTTTTGATGGGAGGTGTTGACCAATTTTGACCCCCAAGGTCAAAATTGCAACCCCTATAAGTGAAAACTTGCTTGTCATGCTTCCATGCCTTATTCCTAACCCATCCCATGCCTTATGAGGTCTTGAAATGAAGATTAGTTAGTCTTGTTAGCATTGTTTAAGGTATAGTCCTTTTCATGAAAGCTTCCAAGGTTAGTCTAGTGAGTCATAGGAGTATTTCATGATGTTTCAAGATGATACATGGTCCATAAGGTCAAGTCTTTTCACTTGGTCACTTGGTTTAAATCTTGTTAAACTTGTTTGAATAAATTAAGGTATTTTAGCATTTTTAAGGTTTTTGGAGAAACCTAGGTTTCAATTGTGGCAATTTATACCTTCTCAATGTGATATTATTGCATGGATAATTAAATCCAATAGTGAAGAGGTCTTTTAAATCTAAAGGTGGATTTCCAAAATTATGCAAGTCATCTAACCATGCATTAGTCTTATACCATGAATATCATGCATTCTAAAGTCATGACAGACTCAAAAACCTATGGTAGGCCTAAGATAATAAAGAGGTGTATATTAATGATACAAGTATTGAAGGAGTTCTAGGTAAGAAGTCAGGGAAGTGGTTATTTTGGTCCTATTACCCCTCTCGAGTTCCACTACCTTAGCCTGTTATCTTGAATTGCCAACTCCAATGTTCATATCTCATATGGAAAGATGACTCATGACCAATGCTCTTAGGGGGAGTTGGGGACCCTTATTCACTTACTATCCATGATAAAAGAGTGGCATTCAGGAGCCTAACTCTATGAGCAATCCTTAACATTTTAAACCCACCTAGAATCCTTAGCAAGGACTTGAAGGCTGCCAACTTTCACTATGTACTCATCGTACAAGGTGCATGGGATCAGGAGCTAATTGGGAGTTTTGAAGGGGTCTATTGGCTCAACATCCATGGAAATAAGTTTTGGGTTTGAGACCTTTACTCTATTAACCATCATTAAGATGGTAGGATACTAAAACCCTTCATAAACCATGATAAGGACCTAGTGAAGGCTTTTTTCCCTAAAATGCCTTTAAACAAATTAGTTGAGTATGGAAATGGTCCTATGGCCTTCTCAGGTCACATGAGCACCCAAATAGTCCACTGGTTGGCATGTGCAAACTATATGTGGTATGAATCAATCCTAGATAAGACTATTATAAGCCTAGAAAAGATTGCTCCAAACCTATGTGTAGAGAATTAAATAAATTGAACATGTTTTTCATAGGTATAAAGGGTAAAGTACATAAAAATATTGAGAATACTGTGAAATAATCACCTACATGGATCTTCACCTACATGGGTCTTATTGGCTATATTTGGCCCACATATAAAGCATGTACCCAATTGCTAATGGTCATGATGCAGGGAAAGAAACAAAGTTCTTGATTGATCAAAATGGTTTGAACTAGCTCTAGATGGAATGAGTGGAATGGAGAAATCATGGATATCACAAGCTTTATAATCACTTTAGGTTCACTTAAAGTGTAATTCATCAATTTATAAATACTGGTCCAAACTTACAGATACAATATGGAATGTTCTAGATAAGCATAAGAGCACATGCAATTCATCTAGTCCACTCATTCCATCTAGAGTTTGTCCAAACATTTGGTTCTAGTAGAAGAAAATCTGAGTAGGCATTTTCATGGTGCTAACTCTCACACGTGTGGCATTCTCAGGAACAAACAATCATATGGGTCTATTTATTTTGGAGTCTAGTTCATATGCACCAAGTTTCATCCCATGCACTACAGCACAATGAGAGATATGCATGGGAAAAGTTGGCTCCTTACACATAATTTACTAAGTTTCCATACTTAGCCATTTTATACTAGACCATCATCAATACATCATGTAGAATCACATGAACCAGTTGACTTTAAGATTTTGTAAAAGTGTGTAGAATGCTCAAATAGCCAATGGATCAAAAGGGTTTATTACTTTCAGCATTAGGTTCATTCTCTAAATGTTTAGTGTGCCCATGATCTTTGCACTTCAAGTTATAAAAATTGTAAAGTTGGTCAAAAATGGTAGACATCTATGTGAATATCATTTTTAAAACCCATAAAGTGATCGTTTGGATCTAAAATCCTTGGTGAGAACCTAAAAAGGAATGCGCAACTAACAAGCGTCAAGCATGTGGGAGCCCAAAACAAGTCAAATGGTCAGTGAATCCCAAAGACCAATGAGAAACCAAGTTCAGGGTAGTGGGCCCAAAATAATCTATGGTCTATGCTTAATCAGATCTCAAATCTGATGGAGCAGACTAGGGTCAACAAAGGTTAATAATCCAAGATGTTTTCAATAACCAATAGGAAAGGGATGAGCTGGGAAATTTGATGAAAGTCGATAAATCAAAAGGGACTTGACTCAGCAAGTAAGATTAAAAGACCCAAACTCAGGCCCAACTTGAGTTGGTGAAAGAATTAAAGGAAAGGAGCTCGATGTGGACTCAAATGGTACCAACCATCGAATAAGTGTTATACACATGTAAAAATATAGGAAACCAATATCCTTATATTAGTTTTCACATATAGTTGTTTCAGTATAGGATCCAAGGCATAGGGCAGATATATGATTAATGAAAAGATCATCCCAAGTCATGTCCTTGATAAATTGCTGCTCAAAATAGATGTGACGTATCCTTGATAGTTTAAAGATATGGGGATTTTGTCCCCATAAGGAAATCTAGTGGAAGATCCAAAGCAACAAGACTTTGAGATTTGGAAAATAGTTGGAGCATTCAATTCTAGCAAGATAATGACTCGTCACTTTTGGTAAACTCTTGTATTCTAGTGTAGCTTGCTCAACTAGTGGAATGATTCGAAGGCTATTTGGGCAAATCATGAATATCTTACTCATAATAACCTATTCTAATTAGACCAAAAGCTTGGTGAAACATATCTTGAAGCTGACATCTCATTGATTATCATGAACAACATGCTTCCCCTCTCTCTCTCCTCTTCCCCTTTTCTTATATTATCCCTTTCTTTTCCATTTTTTGGAGGTTCTTAGATTTTAGACTTCTTTTTTTGAGAGATGGGACATTCTTTGAAATACTACAAATTATGCTCAGCTTGATTAGGCTCGACCCTATCAAGCATTTGTAATAACTACCTCTTAATGTCATAAGGACTTTCTTTACCTATCTTTTGCCTTGAATATATGTTCAATGAGATATGCATGATGGCATTGTGTAATGGAGAATCTTCCTCATCCATGGCCCTACTTTCTAACTTTGTTTAGGTAGTTTTCAATGTTGTTTATAGGTCTAGATTACTATTCTATTTTGAACCTCTTCTATGAAATACTTATCCAAGTTAGCTTGATCTTAAGATTGTGTAAGCTAGTATTATCCTCTATTGATCTAGTGTGGATTCGATCTTATGGGAGTTTTCCCCTTAAGTTTGGTGCATTGTCTGGTTAACTTTCTTAGGAACCCTTATTCTCTTTATAACCCTTTTCTCATGAAGCATTAGGCTTAGCTTTATTTTTAGGTGAGCATCAAAGAGGAATCTGGCCTACTCTAGAGGTTCATCCCCAACATAGTTTACCCACAACCTGGGGTTGTCCCAATTTTATAAGCTTAATTAGAGAGAGCCTGAAGAACCCTCTTTAAGGGTGTGAATTGAGACTATAATAGTTTCTGGCACACCTGGTGGGACTAAGGTCCAAATTAGTGGAATAATTTTTGGTGTTGTTCTTTTGCATATCAGCCTTTAGAGGCATTCTGGCAAACATCAATAGAAACTCCGAACATCCATCAACTAGTTTAGATAGCCCAAGTGCCTAATCACCATCATTTAGTATGTAAAATCACCACCTATTTGATCAAAATGCATGTTCATTCATTCCTTATCCTTTATATCAAGTTAAACATATTCATGGTTTCACTCCAAGTGGTCCTCAAAGTTCAGTGTAGAAGCCATACATATCATTCCTACTATCCCTACAAAAAGCCTATCTATCCTCCATTTCAACCTACTTATCCCTCTAGCCAATGTTGTTGAGCCTCACCTCTATCAACTAAGCAACATGAAGTCCTTCCATCTTATATCCTCTCCTATGTCAATGACCCCAACTGTTTCATACCCTCTATTGTGAAACTACCCTCTCCCACACCCATTCAGGATAAAGAGGAGGTGGCCAAATCTTTCACCATGTTCCCCTCATGGAAATCAATTAGGGAGGGCACAAAATAAAAAAGGGAAATGCTAGCTAAGAAAGTCCAAGAACCAGTCCGAGTAGAAGAAGGGTTATTTGTGCATGAGATGAATCGAACAACTATAGTTTAGCTTAATGAGCTTGTGGTAAAAGAGTTTCAAGACTCTCCCTCCTTCCCTTAGAAACTACCTAAAAAGGGCTCCAAAGTGCCTAGTTGGAGGGATACTCTCCTGATCTGCAAACAAGGTGAACTTCTTCACCCTCCCACCATCTCCCTCATGAATAAGGAGCTTGTTTTAGAAAGGATAGAGGAGGACCTTGTAGTTAAAGTGGAACCTAAAGAAGACAAAACAAGTGTCTTTGATAAAGAGGTCATGATAGGCAGTCTATTTCTTTCAAAAGGGGAAGAGCCAGGTTTTAATCTAAATTTTTAGCATGGTTTTGATATTTTAGAGCCTGAAGGTAGTACTGATGCCTTCACTTTTGAAGATATGTATAGAAAAGATGTGGCTGAGAGTAGGGAAGATTTTTTTTAGTCCTAAGAGCTTTCATCTGGTATGGCCATAGATGAAAATGAGCAAGATACAAAGATTGATATAGTTAATCAGTCAGCTAACCATGTTGAAGAGGTCATAAATGAGCTTGAATAAGAAATAAAGGGAAAAAAAGGATCAAGATAAAGTATGGCAATAGCTATACTATGAATTCATGGATCAGGTAAAGGTTCTAAACTAGCCTATACCTCCTCTAGAACATGATGAGGAACTTGTCCATCAGGTTGAGGGTGTTGATCAATCTCAACATGAGATATTTTTTGAAGGTAGTACTGATGCCTTAAAAAATGAAGGAGAATGGTCAGATTTAGATCCATGGGGATATGGCATGTTGGGCCTTAGGTAGATATATGAACTACCATATTGTCCCCTTCAAAGAAAATAGAGAAAATATGGTGTTGAAAATGGCATTGTCTCAGATGACCAAGAGGAAGCTACCTTTTGGGATGACTTAGAGATTTTTTGCCTAAATCTAGAAGTAAACCAAGCACCAGTTCAAAGGAGGACTTTGCAGGGGCCCTTATAGTCTAATTTTTATCAAGCCTTAAATAAATATACCAATATTTCTACATTGGATACATGTTTGCTCATGTTTATCCACTTGAGAATATGCTAAAGGAATCAGCAGCTAGGCATTTTAGCTCACATTGCATGAGCTCTCAAAGGCAAAGTGTTTTCTAGCCTAGTTCATCACAAATAAGTGATTCCAAATCCTTTCCATTTGATCTAGGTGGGAATCAGTTGTAAATTTTAATATTGTATATAGGTTAGAGTAGTTTTTATGCTTTTCTCTAAGTGCCCTTATGCATGTTTGTTTAGTAGGTTAGTCATTCTTTCTTTCTTGCATTTGTCTACATGTATTTTCCTTTGTTGTTTTGTTTTAGTCCTCATTATTTCAAAATGAAGTTATAGAAAGAGGTAACCTTGCATCATCTTCATGATCAGCTCAATTGTAGAGAGGTGACTCCATGCCTAATGGATCAGTTGAGACAAAGAACTAGGTTCTCAAGCATAGAAGGCATGTTTCCCTACAAGTTTCCAAAAATGTTGGCCATAGTTGGCCCACATACAAGGCATGTACCTAATTGCGAATGGTCCTAATGCAAGGAAAGAAGCAGAGTTCTTAATTGATCAATGGTCTGAACTAGCTCTGGATGGAATGAGTGAAACAGAGAAATTATTGAGAAAATTTGAATTTTAGGTCAAATTGGGGCACCCTAGTAAAAAAAATTGACTTTTAGGTGTTTTAGGGGTCCAATATAGATTGCACAAGGTGTTTCATAGGTCATTTGATGTTATACTAGCCTTGGTCCTTAGTTATTTTAGTCCTGTTAGCTTTTTTGGGCCATTTTACAGTCAAAAAGGGTGCATTTAATGAATTATATAGGTTTATTGGGAAGTGTGAAGGTTATAAAATATTATTTCATGCCCCATGTGTACACTTTAGTATTAACCAACTAACATAACTGAAAAGTGGTAGGTTGTTCAGAAGAAAAGGCAATTTTCTAGTGAAAGGAGAAGAAAATGGCACTTGTATAGATTTCTTGGGAAGTGTGTCACATGGGAAAGGATCATATAGTTCCTCTTCAGATTCCCCATGCTTAGTTTCATTTTTTATATGATCTAAAGGTACCATTTTTGGCTCAAAATAGTTTTATTCCTTTTCACCCTTTTTGGTAAGCAAAAGTAACCTGCAAGTTTGCACTTAATAAAGTCATCACAAGAGATTTCAAGAAAAATGATCTTGCGGGTGTATTATACACTAAGTCATATTCCATTTTATGTTTTTTGGTATAGGAATTATGGTCTAAGGTTTATGAACCATTCCTAAGAAGTTGACCTTTTAAATCTACCTGCTAGTCTGTGTACCCTGTAGGATTTGCATTGGTTTGAGAATTTTCGTACAACTTAACTACTAATATTGGTTCCAAAGGATTTTTACTTCCCCTATAATGTTTTACATGCTTAGTTTCAATTTTAAAGTTGATTTTATGTGCAAATCATCTAGGATTTGCAGACCAGTCTTATATGTGATTATAGGCCTATTTTCACCATTTCCAAATTTTCATGCTTTTCAAGTGGCTCCAGTGGGTTGTGATAAGTCCAATATCATGTTTCCAATGTGATTTAAATCTCATTTCATCATAGTTTATCTCTCCAAAGCAATCTTCATAAAAATGTATTTTTGAGTGTCATACATTCATGTGACAGAAAAGTGTACTTTCACGGGCTTTCATGGAGGTTTCTCAATGTTGAAATGGAGGTGTTGAATTTTATTTCAAGTATTTTATAATTTGGATGATTTATTTTATAGTATGGAGAGAGTTATATAACTCACAAGAAGTCAAGGTCACAATACCACTCTGCCCATACTCCCCTTCACTACCTGCATACTACTCAAGATGCACATACAAGCATTCCATGATGATGTCATGTAAGAATGAGGGATTCAATAGTGTTTTAAAACTCTATGAGATGTAAATATTGAATTTAAAGATATAAATATAAGCCTAGAACTCTTTGGGGGTTAGAAAAGATGTACTTTGTTTGTAACTCCATACTTGTTGCCTATATATGACTCCTTTAGCACCTTTTAGGAGAGCAAAAAAACACTAGGATAGAATTTTAAATCTTATTTTAATTATTTCATGAACATGGATTTATTTTTTTAAGGATTTATAGGGTCCAAACACTAGTGAAAGGTTTCCACCATTCCTACTACTCATCCTCATTTTAATTGACTATATTGTGAAAATCACCATCTATAGGTGACTTGACAGAGAGTTGGAAGAGCCTTTTTGAGGTGTTAAAGCACATAATGGAACCCATTTTGAATTCATTACATGTTTAATGGAGCTTAACATATATTTTTTAATTTATATATGGCTAAATTAAGTTGAAAACCACCTCCAATGGCAAATGATTGAGTTTTGAGACCAAATCACTAAAAAGGGAAAATAGAAGTCCAGGGGTTTTTGGAGATAGCATGAAGCATGGTTTCAAAGAATTTAAATGATTCCAAATGACTTAATCTTATAATCCCCACATATTTTTATCACTTTTTAATATATACAAGACAGATTACAAAGGGAAAGTGGTTGTTAGGAGGTCCAAAGTTGCTTGCAAACCACTGAAACCAGATAGTAGTGTCTATAGGTTTTGAAGGTTTTAGGTGACCCTAACACTTCAAGATGTTGATGAAGCATACTTACATGGTTTTAATGGCCTTATTTATTGAAATAAAACTAAGTAACATGAATGGAATTATAATATGGATTATATATTTTTTATTCAACTCCCATGCACCTAAAGTCTATACAAATGACCTTGGAAGATGCACCTAAGCCAACCAAGGGTAAGGTTTGTGGAGATGTTCCATTCTTGTAAACCTAAGCATAATGTCATATTATTGGAACATGAGGATAAAAATAGGAATTTTTTATATGGATTTTTATCCTATAAACACTTTTTATGCTCTTCTATTTGGCAATGAGAACCTACAGTCAACTGTGTATGATTGTGTTGGCAGTGGGAAATGAGGTGAGGTTTCTAAGTGTGGGTGTGGTCTAGGAATCAAGGAATGAATCTCACCATGATTAAATGAATATTTATTATTAAATTGAGGATCAAAAAATTTCATTAAATGCCTAATTCCTACAACTGACCTATAGGAGACAAAAGGATAGGGATCACAATCATGACAGGGAAAGACTCAACTTTAATCTCAATGTGCTTGAAAACAAGTTAATGGAGGTTAACATGTTGATAAAAATTATGATCACCTCCATGAATATAAATATGAATTCCATAACCTTCCAAAATTTAAATTATGTTCACACAGATTCTTTTAAATCCTAATGAATACCTACAGCTAAGCAACAACAGTGAACAAGGTTTTGAGTCTTAAATGATGATCTAGGCTAAACAAGGTGAACATGAGTCCAAAATAATGCTAAGGAATATAATAAATGTCAAGGAGGTTTTGGGAGCACTATTTTAAAGGTCAAATTATATAAATCCACCTAAAGGGGTTATGTTGAAGAAGCAAACATATTCCAAAGGCATATTGTTTAAGAGTTTAAGATGTGTGTAGTAATATATGAAAGGATGGAGGAATGAATGGAGATTGGGACCTCTCCATCAGAGTCATGAATATATTTATATACCCTTGGGAATGAAAATAATGAAAAGGAAAGGATCTTAAATGAACATGGCATAGCCCACTCTTGAACTTCTTGCACATGGTCTATTTTGTAAGCCTTTCTTGAGGTTTTGTTGAGGATGGGGGATCTATACATAAGGTTAAAGGCTAAAATTTTGTGGAGAGAATCCTTAAAACTTTAATAATCCTTTCCAATACCTGTTTTTTATGGAAAAATATGGGAATTTCCCTCTATTTTATCTCAGATAGAGGGCACTTTCCCCATACATAAACCCTACAATTTGGGGATTAGGGATGAAAGATGAGACCAGGAATTGGGGAGACCTTGAAAGGAATTTTATGAAGCTATAACACACATATTAAAACATTAATAACCTTGAAAGGAATTATGGAACTAGATAAGGTATCCCAAACTACCAAATTTGTAGTCAAACCTATAAGACCAGCATTAGGCTTAGAGGCCAAATGGAGGGTTGTTCTCATTTGAAACCTTGGTAGGGAATTTTAATTAATTTGAGCATGTCTATGGGATAAAATTAGACATTTTTAAGCTATTTTTAAGTAGGGGAACCACCAAAAATCCATTTTTTTCTTTGAGGAAACTCAGACCTGCTAGGTAAGGTTTAAGCTTAATGCCCAAATGAGATGTCATTTACACTTCTAGCATAAGATATGCTTCTTAGACTATTGGATCATGTCCCTAAGGTGGAATTAGGTATATTGAAACCTAAAAATTATAGATAAATCTTAAAGAGATTCAATTTTGGCTTGAGACCAATGTTAATCATGTAGGAAAGGAGGAAAGGAGTTCGATAGGCCAAGTTCAAATGCTCACATATTCTTGGAAGCTTTGCATGGGTGACAAGGGAGTTCAAAGATGTTATCAAGGGTATTTAAGGCCATGTTTGTGGAATTTTTTTTAATTTGGATGTCTAGTATTTATGAACAAACCTTAAGAAGTCAAGCAGGCCTAAAACCTTCCTAAACCCTCAGTCAGGACCAGTTTGGAGAAATGGAGTTAGATAGTTAATATAATGAGCTAGTTTTACTATGATGGTGATTGGAAATTGTAGAGGACTCACTCAATCTCCCTTCCATGCTTTTTATTTGTATGGACTTATATGAATGGGGTGAGAAATAGGCTATTTTTTACCATTTTTTGTGTTATGCAAGTTTTAGGAGGAGTCTGAAGATGAAACCAACTTTTAGAGAAATATAAATACTTATGATAACTCCCCATGTCTATTTCATACCTTATAAAAAATCCTAAGTGTCTCAATAGGAGCTCTCATCTCAGCCATTCAAAATTGGCCTATTGGACAAGCTAGTGAGAAGGGTAGAAAACTTCAAGTGAGCTAAGTTTAAGGTGTCCTTGATGCTTCTAAGGCCATGGAGGGTCTTGAAAGGTTTCATTAACTTCCTCCCATGGATTTTTATGAACAACTGTTTCCAATTTTGAGGCATGGTGCATGAAGGGAGAGTTGCCTAGACTATAGATGATAATAGCTCCTTTCCAGGTGATTCCAAAAGTCCAAGAATGAAACTAATGGATGAAGATGAATGTCTAATACCTTACCCTTATTTAAAATCATTTGACTTAGTCCTAATTAGTTATGAGGCATTAAAATAGGGTCAATCTTGAAGAAAGATTTTATGAGCCATTCAAGGAGTTTTCATGCCACTTTACAAGAGTTTGATGACTTGGATTGACATTTATACTTCTTGGCCTTACATGGTTCATCCCATACCCTCTTGACATGAAAATTAACTCCTTAGATCAGCTTGACAAGTGTCCTTTTGACCCTTGGACTTCTTTTTTCTCCTCTCTCTCTCTCTCAATTTCTATAATAATTGGCCATTTTGGCATTATAATCTATGTTCCACCTGAGTCTGGTGAATCCCTAATCATTTGTATACCTTTTGATCAATAATAATATTAGTTGTTACCTCTTCTATGACTATTTTTAGTGTGTTCATTTAGAATGTTTGATTTTACATAAATGAAGACTATGGATTCCTTAGCATATTGTTTGATTCTTTCATCCTATTTTTAGTTGGAAAGCTTCTTCTTGTAGGGCATGTGAAGTGTTATAGGAAATTTTAAGGATTGAGTTAGTTATTTTTTTCATTAGTGCCCTCATAGGCCTCTTGTCTAGTCCTCCTAGCTTTACACATTCACCCATAACCTCATAATGTAACATTGATGTAAGAAGATGAAGATTGGATAAGTGTATGTTCAGTTTGTCCCTTGATTTCAAGTGTAACATGCATATGTTTGGAAGTAATCAATATATTTGGTGTATCACCTCCCTTAGGTTAGTTTTATTTTAGTTATCTCTCTCCCTTTTCACCCTTAAATTTTAAGTGTAGTTGTAGTCTAAAGTGTTACATCAAGGGAGCTAGCCCTATCTAGAGATTTACCTCATCTTTAGGCTACCCACAAGCCTAGATTTGTTTCCATTATGCCATTTGGATGAGGAGATATTTTCCATCTCCTCAAAGGGTGAAAATCCAAGTGACAACAGTTTTTGGCATGCCTAGTGGGATTCTTTGTCTAAGAAGTTGAGAGATTTTTGGTGTTGTCTCTCAACAATCAACCTTTGGAGGAATCTATCCAAGCATCAATGGTGACTCTGAAGATGTATCAGTTGGTCAAGCAACCCAAGTTATCCTTTTTATATTGTTGGTAACATTTCTCTTTATGTTTTTGCTTTCAATGAAGTTTCATGGCTAATTTTGGTGTTGAACACTATTTTACAAAAGTTGATGAGACTTTTCAAGCTTGTGTCATTCCCTATCAATATGAACAAGTCCTTAACTATCCTCGTCATAAATTATACCATCCCATTCATGAAGTGTATTGGTCCTACAATCAGCCTTCTCTATGTCTTGTTCCTAGTCAACCTAGCCACTTCTCAAATCAATCCATTTCCACTTTCAAGAAGACTCTTTTAGGTTATGAGAGGTACATGTTGGAGCTTGACACTCTAAGAGGATGTGGTCAAGATATTTTTAGGCATATTATTAATAAGGTGAGATATACATTAGATTTATTCGAAATAGAGTGGGTACCTATTGAGAGTGCCAATTGGCAAAGGCTCACAAGTGAGATGCTTGATGTGAGTGGTCTAGTTTCTTCCTTAGAGGATAAACTAGGAGTTCATGAAAGGCAACCTCACTAAACCTATCAGACTTCATATCCACTTACCCAAGATTCCTATTAGCCATATTTGATCCCTAATTATGATCCCAATCAAGGATATCAAAGTCATCCTTCTCTCAATCAATTAGAAGAAAGAGTTGAAAAGAAAAATCTTGTATTTGAAGCTAATCTTGATAGGCAGATTGAGTTCGCTAATACCCATATGCAAAATTCTAAGTTGGCATCAAAGTAATTAGAGTTTAAACCCTCATTTACCTCTCACATTTCATCCCCACCACCTCAAAAGGATACCTCTAGTCCCAATATCCTAATCTAGAGTAAGATAGTGGAGTCATGGGGAAAGAAAGAGGAGAAAAGTCTTGACAAAGAGTGTGAAGTTGAAAAGGATCTTGATCCTAGGCCAACCCCTCCCACCCTTCTAAAATCAAAGACTTCTAATCCTAACATCCTAAGATGGAGTAAATAGTATAATCATGGGAAACGAAAGAGGATGGAAGTTTGGTTGATAAGGAGTGTGAAGTGGTGAATGAAGTTGATCCTTTGCAAGTTCCTCCTACCTTTCCTCAAGAAAATTATTGTGTTCCATGTCATCCCTTATGCATTCCTTGTCCTCATGAAGACTCCTATGAAATTTAATAAATACTTTTCCAAGAGAACCTAGCCAAGCAAATTGAAGAGTTAGAGGCAAAGATGAAATTGTTAAGTCAAGGTGTGATGGAATGTTTAGACCCAAAAGAAGATCCTATGCTTAAACGCACCCCATCCACCCTTCCTCAATATATTCCTCAAGCTAAATCAAATTTTAATGAGATGGTTTTCAAGTGAAAGGAATAAAATCAAATTTTTTTATCCCAAGGTTTTCCTCCCCTTCCTCAATAGCTCCCAAAAGAATGCCAAACTTTGCATTTTTAGTCTGATTTTGAGCCTTATGCTCCACCTCCACCAACTAGTTCCTTTTGTCCTCATCCCATCACCCTTTAATTTTATGGAACTATTGTTTCTTAACCTCAATAAGATAAATTGGTTGAGGAAAATTCAAAATTTCTACTTGAATAAAGTACAACTCCTTGGCAGCCTTATTGGGTTAGGTCACCAGATTTCAAGATGCCTAGTCTTAGCATCACCAAGAAGGAGATTGAAGATCTGGCAGCCCTTAACAAACAAGATCAGATTATGAAAATTGAGGTGAAATTTGAAAACCCTCAATAGATCATAAGTGTTAAAGAAGAGGTGAGCTCTTGTGTTGAATCTCCTTCTTTGGTTGATGATGAAGAATACACTCCTTGTGTTGAAGAAGAAATCTTGGAAGATGTTTTATTGAAATATAAAGAAGAAGATGGAGTCTCTCTTTTTTTTCCCCTTCATGATGTTGATCAAAGTAAAGATCATGATTTTTGGTAGATATTTGAATACATTTTCAAAGAGTTTGAATCTCTCAAGGATTCTACAACTCCTTTAGAGCTAGTTACAAGTAATGGTAAGAAAGATGGCATTGTTCAAGATGTCATAGATAAGCAAGATGACATTGTCCAAAATGTCATAAGTGAGAAAGAGAAAATTCCACATCATCCTATGGAGGTCAAGACAAACCTCTATTGGCCTCAATCTTTCAAAAAACAAGAGATCATTCATTTTGAGACAATACCTACAAAAAAGATGAACATTGATCATGAGAAAGAGAGTGGGCAGAAACATGAAGTATGTGAACATGTTCAAGAGGAATATATCTAAATTTCATACCTATTTGAAGATATTCCACTTCATAACATATCAATTGAGGTGCCAAGAAATAAGTCTGATCTATCAAGTGTTTAATCTAAAGAGCAACATGCATAGCACCTTCATCTATCTCATGAAGAAGGAGATTCAACAAACTTTCCCTTTGATATAATATGGAATTATGCTTAAGTATTAGTTTTATATAATATTTGTTTATCTAATTATCCTAAGTGCCTTGAGTACATGTGTGTGTGTGGGTCTTTTTAGTTTGTTGGGTGTGTGTCTTTGTTTAGTGTGTTGAGGTAGTCATTAGTGGTCTTGTCTTGATGGTAAATGGTCAAAGGTTTCCTTGCTTGTCATAGAATTTAGATGACTCCTAAGCCCAATGGACTGATAAAGCTACAAGTCTAGTTAGTATAGTAGGCATACTACCCCTATGAGTCACCAATTTGTTGACCAAATTTGGCTTTTAGGTCAAATTAGGGCACCCTAGTAAAAAAATTGACTTTTAAGTGTTTTAGGGGTCTAATATAGATGTCACAAGGTGTTTCATAGGTCATTTAATTTTATTTAATGTTATACTAGCCTTGGTCCTTAGTTATTTTAGTCCTTTTAGTTATTTTGGGTCATTTTGAGGTCAAAATGGGTGCATTTAATGAGTTGTACGGGTTTATTGGGAAGTGTAAAAGATAAAAAAAAACTTTATGTCATGCCCCATGTGTCTAATTTAGTCTTAAACAACTAACATAACTAAAAATTGGTAGGTTGTTTAGAAAAAAAGGAAACTTTCTAGTGAAAGGAGAAGAAAATGGCACTTATACAAATTTATTGGGAATTGTGTCACATGGGAAAGGATCATATAATTCCTATTTAGCTTCCCCATGTTTAGTTACACATTTTAGATGATCTGAAGGTACCATTTTTGGCTCAAAACAATTCTATTCTTTTTCACCCTTCTTGGCAGGCAAAAGTGACCTACAAGTTTGCACTTGGTACGGTCAGTATAAGAGGTTTAAATAAAAATGCTCTTGGGAGTATATTATACACTAAATCATCTACCATTTTTTTTTTATAGAGGAATGGTGGCTAAGCTTTATGAACCATTCCTATGAAGTTGACTTTTCAAATTTTCTTGATAATCTATGTACCCTATAGGTTTTGCATTGGTTTGAGCATTTCCATACACCTTAGCTACTGATATTGGTTTTATAGGATTTTTAATTCCACCTATAATGTTTTCCAGGCTTAGTTTCAAGTTTTAAGTTGATTTGATGTATAAATCATCTCAGATTTGTAGACTAGTTTTATGTGTGATGACAGGCATGTTTTCACCATTTCCAGATTTTCATGATTATCAAGTGGATCTAAGGGGTTGTGATAAGTCCAATATAATTTTTACAACATTATTTCAATCTCATGTCATCTCAGTTTCTCTCTCTAAAGCAATCTCCATGAAAATGCAGTTTTTCAGTGTCAGACATTCATTTGATAGAAAAGTGCACTTTTAGGTGCTTTCATGGAGGTTCCTCAATGTTGGAAGGGAGGTTTTGAATATTGTTTCAAGTATTTTAGAATGTGTATTATTTATTTGAGAGTATGGAGAGATTTATACAACTCACAAGAGGTCAAGGTCACAATACCACTACCCATACTCCCCTTCACTACCTACATACCAATCAAGATGCACATACAAGCTTTCCATGATGATTTCACGTAATAATGAGGGATTTAATAGTGTTTTAAAACTCTTTTAGATGTAAATATTTAATTTTAAGATATAAATATAAGTCTATAACTCCTTGGGGGGTAGAAAACATGCACTTTGTTTGCAACTCCATACTTATTGCATGTATATGACTCCATTAACACCTATAGGAGAGCAAGAAAACACTAGGATAGAGTTTTGAATATTTTTTAATGTATTTCATGATCATTTATTTTCATTTTTTAAGGCTTGACAAGGTCCAAAGACTAGTGAAATGCTTCCACCATTCCTACTTCTCATCCTCATTTTAATTGACTGTACTGTGAAAATCACCATCTATAGGTGACTTGACAGAGAGTTAGAAGAGCCTTTTTGAGGTGTTAAAGCACTTAATGGAACCCATTTTGAAGACCTTACATGTTTAATGGAGCTTAATATATAGGTTTGAAGTGATATATGGCTAAATGAAGTTGGCAACCACCTCCAATGGCAACTGACTGAGTTTTGAGACCAAATCCCTAAAAAGGGAAAACAGAGGTCCAACGATTTTTTAAGATAACATGAAGGATGGTTTCAAAGACTTTAAATTATTATAAATTACTTAATATTTCAGACCCCACATAGGTTAAATACTTTTCAATATATAGAAGATAGCTAACAAAGGGAAAGTGGTTGTTAGGAGGTCCAAAGTTGCCTGTAAACCATTGAATCCAGATAGTAGTGTCTATAGGTTTTGAAGGTTTTAGGTGACATTAACACTTCAAGATGTTGATGAAGCATACTTACATGTTTTTAATGGAATTATTGATTTAAAAAAACACTAAGTAACATTAATGTCATTATAATATGGATGATATATTATTTCTTTAACTCCCATGCACCTACAATCCATACAAATTACCTAGGAAGATGCACCTACACCCAGTGAGGGGTAAGGTTTGTGAAGATGTTCCATTCTTGTGAACCTAATAATAATGTGAGATTAGTGAAACATGAGGATAAAAATATTAATTTATTATATGTAGTTTTACCCTATAAACACTTTTTATGCTCTTCCATTTGACAATGAGAACCTATAATCAACTGTGTATGATTGTGTTGGCAGTGGGAAATGAGGTGAAGTTTCTAGGTGTGGATGTGGTCTAGGAATCAAGGAATGAGTCTCACCATGATTAAATGACTATTTATTCTTAAATTAAGGTTTAAAACATTGAATTAAATGCCTATTTCCTACAACTAACCTACAAGAGTCAAAAGGGCAGGGATCATAGTCATGACAGGGAAAGACTCAACTTTAATCTCAAGGTGTTTACAAAAAAGTTAATGGATGTTAAAATGTTGAGATAGATTATGATCACCTTCTTGAATATAAATATGACTTCCATAACCTCCCAAAATTTAAAATAAGCTCACAGAGATTCCTTTAAATCCTAATGAACACCTGCAACTGAGCAAACAACAGTGAATAGGGTTTTGAGTCTTAACTGATGATCTAGTCTAAACAAGGTGAACATGAATCCAAAATAATGCCAAGGTATCTAAGAATTATCAAGGATTTTTTTTATCACTATTTTCAAGTTCCAATTATACAAATCCACCTAAAGGGGTTATGTTGAAGAAGGAAACACAGTCCAAAGGCATATTGTTTGAGATTTTAAGATGTGTGTAGTAATATATGAAAGGATGGAGGGATGAATGGAGATTGAGACATATCCATCAGATTCATGACTATATTTATATACCCTTTATAATTAAAATCATTTAAAGGAAAGGAGATCAAATGAGCATGGCACAGTCCACTCTTGAATTTCCTACACAGTCTATTTTGCAAGCATGTCTTGAGGTTTTGTTGAGGATGGGGGGTCTATACATAAGTTCAAGAGATAAAATTTTGTGGAGATAATCCTTACCACTTTAATAATCCTTTAAAATACCTATTTTTTCTATACAAATAGGTGAAGTTCCCTTTGTTTTGTCTCAAATAAAGGGCACTTTCCCCATACATAAACCCTACATTTTGGAGATTAGGGATGAAAGATGAGATTAACAGTTGGGGAGACCTTTAAAGGAGTTATATTAAGATGGAACACACATATTAAAGTATGAATAACCTTGAAATGAAGGATGTAACTAGACAGGGTATCCCAAACTACCAAATTTGCAGTCAAGCCTATAAGACCAACATTAGGCCTAGATGCCAAATGGAGGGTTGCTCTCACTTTAAACCTTGGAAGGGAATTATAATTCACTTGAGAATTTATATGAGATATAATTATATTTTTTTAAGCTAATTTTATGTAGGGGAACCACCAAAATTTCATTTTGTACTTTGAGGCAACTCAGACCTATTGGGTAAGGTTCAAACCTAATACCCAAATGAGATGTCATTTGCACTTCCAGCATAAGATATGCATCCTAGCATATTGGATCATTTTCCTAGGGTGTAATTAAGTATTTTCACACATAAAAATTACATATAAACATTTAGGAGAGTAATTTTGGCTTGAGACGAATGTTAATCATGCAGGAAAGGAGGAAAGGAGTTTGATCGGCCAAGTTCAAATGTTCACATATTCTTGGAAGATTTGCATGGGTGAAAAGGGAGTTAAATGATGTTATCAAGGGTCTTGAAGGATATGTTTTTCATAATTATTTTCAAGTTGGACTTCTAGTTTTTATGATCGAACCTTAAGAGGTCAAATAGGCCTAAAACCCTCTTAAACCCTTAGTCCGGATGAGTTTAGAGAAATGGAGTTGGATAACTAATATAATGAGCCATTTTGACTATGATGGTGATTATACCTTTTAAATGACTCACTAAATCTCTCTCCCATGCTTTTTAGTTGGACAGACTTGTACGGATGGGGTGAGAAATAAGCTATTTTTGACCTTTTTTGTGTTGTGCAGGTTCTAGGAGGAATCTAAAGATGAAACCAACTTTGGGAGAAATATTAAGAATTTTTATAAATATCCATGTCTATTTCATATATTATAACAACTCCTAAGTTCCTCAATAGGATCTCTCATCTCAACTAGTCAAAACTGGCCTATTGGACAAGTAAGTGAGAAGGGTGGAAAACTTTTAGTGAGATAAATTTAAGGTGTCCCTAATGCTTCTAAGGACATGGAGGGTATTAAAAGGTGTAATTTACTTTCTTCCATAGATTTACATGAGAAAATGATGCTAGTTTTAAGGCTAAGTTTGCAAGGTGCATGAAGGAAGAGTTTTCTAGACTATAGATGATGATATCTCCTTTTCATGTGATTCTAGAAGAGCAGGTATGTAATCAATGCATGTAGAGACATGATTGATACCCTTAAACTTATTTCCTATCATTGGACCTAGTCCTATTCAGTTATGAGGAATTCAAATAGGGCCAATCATGAAGGTAGTATTTTGGAGCCAATCAAAGAGTTTTCATGCCACTTCATAAGAGTTTGATGATTTGGATTGACATTTATACTTCTTAGCCTTGAATGGTTCATCCCATACCCTCTTAAAATACAAAATTAACTCCTTGGATCAGCTTTACAAGTGTCATTGTGACCCTTGGACTTCTCTATTCTCCTCTCTCTCAAGTTCTATAAGAACTGGCCATTTTGGCATTGTAATCTATGATCCACCTAAGTATGGTGAAGCCATACTCATTTGTATACCTTTTTATCAATAATAATATTGATGTTTACTTCCTCCATGACTATTCTTAGTGTGTTCATTTGGAATGTTTGATTTTTCATAAGTGAAGACTATGGATTCTTTAGCATGTTGTTCCATTCTTTCATCCTATTTACAGTTGAAAAGATTATTCTTGTAGGGCATGTGAAGTTTTATAGGAAATTACAAGGATTAAGTGCGTTAATTTTTTCATTATTATCCTCAAAATCCTCTTATCTAGTCCCCCTAGCTTTGCACATCCATCCATAACCTCACAATGTAACATTGATGTAAGAAGATGAAGATTGGAAAAGTGTGTGTTCAGTTTATCCCTTGATTTCAAGTATAATATGAATATGGTTGGAATTCATAAATATATTTGGTATATCACCTCCCTTAGGTTAGTTTTATTTTAGTTATCTCTCTCCCTTTTCACTGCCAAAATTTAAGTGTAGTTGTAGTCTAAAGTGGTACATCAAGGGAGCTAGCCCTAACTAGAGATTTACCTCATCCTTAGGCTACCCATAAGTCTAGAGGTGTTTCCATTGTGCCACTTAGATGAGGATAGATTTTTCATCTCTTAAAAGGGTGAAAATCCAAATGAAAATAAAAATCATGGAGCTCACAGGCTTTAGAAGCACTTTAGGTTCACTTAAAGTATAATTTATCAACTTCTAAAGACTGGTCCAAAGTTGTAGATACAATATAGAGTTCTTTAGATAAGCATAAGAGTTTTCTCAAAAAAATTGATGTCTTAAGTAGCCCTATACACTTTGAGTTGGTTTCGATATTTTTTGGAGGCCATACGTGATCATTCGAGGGTCTAAAATTAACGTTTAATGATTTTTTGAGAATTTTTTATTTTAAAAAAATTGTACATTTTTAGAACTAGACATAAACTTCAATTGAATTTTTTCCCATAGGCTCATTATAGTGTTTAAAGTGTTTCAAGAGATTTTTATAGTCATGTGTGCTTGCTTGTAAAACTTACTATAAATAACAGCTGCTAAAAATAAACATTTTTTTTTAGATTTTAATTTTTGCATGTCAACTCTAAATTATGAGTTGAGGCTATTTTATGAATGGTTTGGGTTTGTAATTATTTGAAGTCATTCAATATGAATCAATTCTGAGTATAGTTTCAAGATCTTGGCTTATTGGTAATTTTTATTATTTTGGTCATTTTCAGTTTCATTATCTAGTATCAAAGCAATTTTAAATATTAGAAGAGTAAAGAATGGAGAGAGGATGAAGAGGTATTGCATAGATGAACTAGACTATACAAAATCTATAGAGGTAAGTGAAATAATTAATCGAGGTTATCAATAATTAGCAAAGAAGACAAGATGGTGATGAGGAAGACATAGATGATGATGAATAAATTTAGCAAGAAAAAGAACAACAAGATCAACCACCATCGATGGAAGAGATGATGGTTTAAGCTTTAGAAGGAAGAAATGAAGGAATCAAAATTGATGGTCTAGATTATGGAGGCATTTTAAAACTAAAGAAGTTGATAGATTGGATAAATAACATGGAGAAGTTCTTTGAGTGGAAGACTATGAGAGAAGACAATAAGTTAAAGTTTGCATGCACAAAATTGAAGGGTCATGCAATGATTTGGTGGGATCACCTATAGAAAGAGAGATAGAGAAAAGGTAAAGAGAAGCTTAATTCATGAAAAAAGATAGAGAAGAAGCTAATAGATAAATTTCTTCATCTGGATTATACACAAACCCTATATAGAAGATTCCAAAATTTTAGGTAAAAGGATCATAGTATACAAGAGTATATAGATGAATTTTATAATCTTTCCATACAATTGGAGTATGATAAAATAGAAGAGAAAATGGATGCAAGGTATGTAAATAGTTTGAAATTTACTATTCAAGATGAATTAAGCATGCATAAAATATTTAGCATGGAAGAGGCTTATCCGTTAGCTTTGAAGGTAGAAGAAAAAAAAATAGAAAAAATTTTAGAAGTGCGTCTCTTGATCCAAGAAGAGGTGGATCCCCTATAAATAGGGGATGAGGTGCGTTCAATACCACCAGAGGTGGGTCTAATACCCATAGAAGTAAATCATCACATGGTGCAAAAAGGCAAGATGATAATAGGTAAGGGTGTCAATACCAACAAAGAGAAAGAGGATTTCAGAGAGGATGAGGTTATGGTGGTGCTAGAGGATGGTTTCCAAATTAGCGTAGATCTTATGTTTATTATAGATGTGTAGAAGAAGGGCATAGATCATTTGAGTGTCCACACTATCAAGATTAAGGAAGGAGGCAAGAAGATCACCCAAGAGTGAATCTAGTTGAGGATGAGATAGAAGAGTAAAATATTAAAGTTGCACCTACAGATGTTGGAGAATTTCTCATGATGAGAAGATATTGAAGTTTCTCCAAAGAAGAAACAAGTGCAGAATAAAGAAGGTGGTGATGCATGGCGACGATCAAACATTTTTTGAATAAGATGTACTTCAGTTGGAAAGGTATGCAAAGTAATTATAGATGGTGGTAGTTGTGAAAATATGGTTTTTAAAGAAATGATAGAGAAACTAAATCTATAATGTGAAAAGCATCTTAATCCTTATAATATTTCATGGCTTAAGAAAGGGAATGAAGTTATAGTCGATAAAAGGTGCTTAATCAAGTTTTATATAGGAAAGATTTATAGTGATAAAATATGGTATAATGTTATTCCGACAGATGTATGTCATGTGTTATTAGAAAGACCATGACAATTTGATAGGAAATTAATTAATGACGGAGTAAAGAATACATACACTTTTTGAAAAGGTGGTACAAATGTAGTTTTATTACCTCTTAAAGAGTAAGAGAAGGCAGAAATCATGCTCTTTACTAAAGAATTTATCCAAGATATGAAGGTGGTAGGTTATTGTTATGTATTAGTAGCAAAGAATGAAAAAATAGAAATGGTGTCAGTGCCAATACCAATAAAAGAAACAAGAGTGTTGAAAGAATATGCAGATGTTATGTCTGATGAGTTACCAGATAGTTTACCATCGAATAGAAATATTTAGCATCACATTGATTTGATTTCAAGATCAACTCTAACCAATCAAGTAGCTTATAAGATGAATCCAATAGAACATGTAGAATTAAATAAATAAGTTATTGAATTGCTAAAGAAGAAAGTGATAAAGGAGAGTATGAGTCTATGTGCAACATTAGCATTGCTAACTCCAAATAAAGATAGAGGATGGAGAATGTGTGTGGATAGTAGAGCAATTAACAAAATTACAATAAAGTATAGGTTTCTTATACCTCATTTGGATGATATGATAGATGTGCTTGTATGAGAAAAATATTTTACTAAGATTGATCTAAGGAGTGGTTATTATCATATTTGAAATCATGAAGGGAATGGGTGGAAAACTCCATTCAAGACTAGGGATGGCTTATATAAGTGGATGGTGATGTTATTCGCATTATATAATACACCTAGCACATTTATGAGGGTGATGAATACATTGCTACAAGAATATATTGGTAAGTTTGTGGTTGTTTATTTTGATAATATTTTGATATTAAGACTAAAGAAAAACAATTACAGCATTTGAAAATGGTACTGGATTTGTTAAGAAAAGAGAAGTTGTATGCAAATTTGAAGAAGTGTAGGTCTATGCAGAATAGTTTGGTATTTTTGGAATTTGTAGTTTTAGCAGATGGTGTGAAAATGGATGAAGACAAAATAAAGGCAATTGCTGAGTGGCCTATTCCAAGAACCATTACAGAGATAAGAAGTTTTCATGGTTTAGAAAAAATTTTTACAAAAAAATTATTAAAAAAATTAGTAGCATTGTGGCACCAATAGAAGATTGAATGAGAGGAAAAGAATTTTCATGGACTAGAGCAGCCACAAAAATCTTTGAATTTTTTAAGAAGAAGATTACAAAAATACCAATTTTAGCATTACTAGATTTTAGCAAAGTGTTTGAGGTTGATATGATGTTGAACTTTATGCAATTGTACAAGTATTAAAACATTGGAGGCATTACTTGGTGCCTAAGGAGTTTATATTATTTACAGATCATGAGGCTTTGAAGTATGTGAATATATAAAAGAAATTGAATAGTAGGCATGCAAAGTGGGTTTCTTTCTTGCAGGGGTATACTTTTATGTTGAAACATAAATTAAGAAAATAGAATTAGGTAGTTGATGCATTGAGTAGGAGAGTAGTGTTATTAACTACTATGGTGAGTGAAGTAATTGGATTTGAAGCTATTAAAGAATTATATGATACTAATCCATATTTTGGAAAGATAATTGAGTAATGCAAAAATCTATTAACTAGTGGGACAGATACTATTCATGATGAGTATCTTATACAGGAAGGTTATCTCTTCAAAGGGAAATAATTATGCATTCTAATTGGGTCCCTACGAGACAATATAATAAGAGAATTACATAGTGGTGGTTTGGTTGAACATTTTAGTAAGACGAAGATAATAGCTTAGGTGGAGAAAAAGTATTTTTTGCCAAAGATGAAGAGAGATGTGACAAAGTATGTTTCAAGGTGCAGAACATGTCAGGTGGCTAAAGGACATGCATAAAATACTGGACTATACATGCCATTATTAGTTCTAAGAGGGCCATAAATAGATTTGAGTATGGATTTTTTGTTGGGATTGCCAAACACACAAAGAGGTAACGATTCAATTTTTGTTCTTATAGATATATTTTCTAAAATGGTTTATTTCATTGCATGTAAGAACACCAATGATGCCACTAGAGTTATAGAATTATTTTTTAAGGATATTGTGAGATTGCATGGTGTTCCAAAAACTATTAATTCAAATAGAGACATGAAATTTCTAAGTCATTTTTAGAGGATTTTGTGGAATAATATGGGTACTAAGCTATAATTCAGTAGTGCATATCATCCACAAATAGATGGATAGATAGAAGTTGTGAATAGGAGCTTGGAAAATTTGTTGAGATGCATAGTAGAAGAGAAGCCCAAACAATGGGACTTGGCTCTGCCACAAGTTAAGTTTGCATATAACAGTTTAGTGAATAGATCAATAGAAAAGTCACCATTATAGATTTTTTATGGGATAAATCCTATGGGTATTTTAGATTTGGTACAATTATCGATTACATATTGAATTAGTGATGATGTAGAAGCATTTGCAGTAGTTTCAAGGAGTAAGAAGAAAGCTGCAAGAAAGTAATGAGAAATATAAAGCACTAGTAGACGTCAAAAGAAGATTCAAAATATTTGAATAATGAGAGTTGGTAATGGTTTGCTTGAAGAAAGAAATATTTTCAAGAGGCATGTGCAATAACTTAAAGTATAAGAAAATTGGACCATGCAAAATTGTGAAGAAAATCAATGACAATGCTTATGAGGTGAGTTTACCATAGAATTTTGATATATCTCCAGTATTTAATGTTTTAGATTTATATGAATTTCATGGGAAATTTGGTGAAGATGATGAAGATGAAGAAGTAAATTAAGAGCAGCAGGTTCATAAGAAGAAGAAAGAAAAAATAGTGCAGGGTTTAGATATGAAGATAGTGAGCACAAGGCAAGGGAATTATAACAGGTATTTGGTGTAGTGGGGAGGATTGCAACAAGAAGACAAAACTTGGATTAAAAAATGAGAGTTGAAGAAGATTGATAAATATAAATATAAGCAATATAATCAGGCCAACTCACAGGAGCTAAGTTATTTTCAACCAGAGGAGAATGATGTCAAAAAAATAGGCCAATCTTCCAGAGGCCATAACTTTTGACCCGTAGCTCTGTTTGAGATCTTCCATGCACCAAAATGACTATCTCAAAAAGTACAAAGCTATTCTAAGTAGCCCTATCCACTTAGAGTTGATTTTGATATTTTTTGGAGGCCATATGTGATCATTAGAGGGTTTGAAATTAACATTTAATGATTTTTTTAGAATTTTATATTTTCAAAAATTGTATATTTTTTTAACCAAACGTCAAATATTTATAGTGTTTAGAGTATTTCAGGATATTTTTAGAGCTACGTGTGCTTACATGTGAAACTTACTTTATATAGCGGCTGTTAAAAAGAGATAATTTTTTTAGATTTTGGTTTTTTTGAATTTTTACATGTCAACTCTAAATTTTGAGTTGAGGCTTATTTAATCATGGTTTGGGTTTGTAATTATTTGAATTCATTCAATATGAATCAATTCTGAGTATTGTTTCAAGATTTTGGCCTATTGATAATTTTTAATGTCTTGATAGTTTTTGGTTTTTTAGAATTGGTGTAACTTGAAATAACAAAGGATTTAGACAAGATATATCAACTAAGTTAGATTATTTTGATGAAATGTTATCATCATTATCTATAATAAATCATGAGGTACAAAGATTTTTAGGTGAAAATGTAGATATATGAATGTTTGGCATTACTATAAGCAGTATTAATAGCTAAGGCATTGTTGTATTATTAATCTAGATTTTTTTTATCACTTCACCTCAGCATGCACTACCTATATATACACTCAACATTTTAGCAAGTTTATTGCCCAATGTGGCTATGCATTGATATGAGTATGGCGTTCCTTTGAGAATTCTTGTTTTTATAATCTGAGTTTCACCTCGAATACTTTATTGTGCTATTCTTAGATGTATCCCTGGGTCTATCAGATTTTTGCAGTCAGTATCCAAAACTTGGTATTATAGAATCTGTGTTGTTCTAAATTTGGATTGATGTTTCACGAAATAAAATGTGTTTATTGATTCATTGAGGTAACCATGGTTGAGTGTTAAATTCTAAGACAACCATGAACACATTCCCTAAATTATGTTCTTACCCAAGAATATTAGACACATTCCCTAAATTATGGTCTCACCTTGTATTCTTTTCTCACTCTTTTATATACCAAATAATTCATCTTTGATTGTCTGACACTAGTCTTACCCAAAATGGTTCAAGGCATTTTGTGTGGCCCTTTTTCATATAAGAATCATGACATATTAGGTGAACATGCTATCATACACCACAGGACGCATATCATTTAGCTTGCATGGTAGTCACATCTTTTATTGACAATTTTTTATTTGATTGTGGAAGGACTCCACGTCCAATGTGTGCATCCAATCAAAATACAATGACACTGATGTGGAGGAAATACATTTTTGTGGTTGAAGTTAGTATCGAAGCTATGATGCAATGTGAATGTTTAGGTAGAGGAATCACTAGTTGAGAGAAAAAGTCATCGACTAATAATTGATCCCATATGGAAGGGAGAGTTGATAGGTTTAATTTTCAAGCAGTAGGTTCACCTATTGCATCGTTTCAAGTTAGATAACTCATTAGGTGTTCATAGCACCACCTCCATTGCCTATAGAATAATATAGAGCTCAACAAATGTTTATGGTGTGGCTTTTAGGCATCAGTTTTTAATATTTTTTTATTTGTTCGATGAGATTCAAGAAGATCATGATGAAAAATGAGTAAATGATGTTGAGATGACTGAGGTAGAGGATCTCATGTCCAATATCGATGAAGTAAATCTTGATAATCAGTTGGTTGTATATCACTGGTTAACTGGTGACATGGTTATCGGTAGTGTATTTTCCCTTCGTTTCTACTAATATTACTCAATTTTACTTAAAATTTAATTTTGGTGAGTTAAAAGAATAAACTTGTTTGTCTGTGAATGTAGCACCTACAGATCAAGTTTTGATACAGATGTTAACATCAATATCTAGTATTTCTACTACAAACTTATGGAGGCCTACTTGATGCTTCATATATTAAGTGTTATATATGTCTTTTCCTTGATTTTTTTTTGCTCTTTTGTCTTTCATGTTATTTGAAATTTCTTTTATTTATAATTATAAGCCTACAAGTTATGATTTATAAAAAATATATAATTAAATTCAAGGTGAAATTTAATGAATTTTCTATACGTAAATGTATGTAGATTCCTTGATTTTTTGGAGACTGTAAGCTTTTCTTTGGTCATGCTTATTCTTCAAAAGAACTGGTGAGACAAGATTCTTTATTCTGGATAAATCTATAGATAATTATATGTCATTAACTTATATAGGCTTCAGGTATGGCTAGAAATAGTTCATATTAACAGTATATAATGTCGTTAACTTTTATAGGCTTCGGTTATAGCTGGAAAATAGTTTGTATCAACAGTGTATAATGTAACTTGTTCATATAATGATGAATGAACATATATCATGTGTGAGTGGATCACTGAATATAGTTTCTTTCTTGTTCTTTATCATTTAATTAAAATGCTATAAACAGAGCATATTGTACATATTTATAAGCAAAGCATATTGTACATATTCATGAAAAATATTCAATATAGAATACAATTATATAGACTAGTCCTATTACAAAAAATCATCTTTTGAATGCTTACTACAAAAATATTTTAATTAGCATCACTTGTTAATTTGTATTATGATTAATTTTATATGATTATTTATTTTATTTAATCGTTTCATTTCAATTAAACATGTATATAAATAAATAATATAATATATTTGAAATATATAATATATTATACTAATATTTATTTGATATGATCGAAAAATACATTTCCTCTTACTTTCCTTGCACTTTTGAGGCAACTACTAGTACTTTTTCAATGAGGAAAGAAATTATGCACTGAGGAGATGATGTCATTTCAGATTTTGTTAAAAAAATATTTTAAAATAAAGTGCCTCACGACGAACGAATAGGATTTATGTTTTTATAACGAAAGAAAGAAAAGACTTTGAACGAGATGCTTCCATGAAAATAAAGTATCCTTTTATCGTAATTAAAAATATATGATGTGATATAAAGATCGATACATAATCTTAATACCTAAGAAATCTGTTTTCTAACTTTACTCTTTCACCATATCTTTTGAAGGAGAATAATAATTTATGATACAAAATCTCCCATCAGAGAAAAAGAAAAAGACATTGAAGGAGAAACTTCCATGAAAATAAAGTGCAATATTCTTTTATGTATTTCCTTGCAAGGTAAGCTTTCTTTAGCAGGCTGGTAAACATGCGTTTTTTCATTTTAGTTGTGTATAAAAGTGGAGGTGGAGGTGGAGGTGGAGATGGGGACATTCTTATCCTCCTATTCTCTTATTTCATCTGGCGGAACAAGGCCTGGTAAACAGAAGGATCTTAATAATCTTAATCTGTTTCAATGTTTTATTTGTTATTTTATTCATCACAATGACTTGGCATCTATGTGATATTACAGCTTTCTATTCATTTGACGGCAATTCTTTGAGAAAAGAACTCGATCATGGAATTTCTCACTCCCCACAAGGGATAGCAGCTGCATCCGTGTTGGCTTTCTTGCATGGTGATGTGGAGGTGCTGTATTGGTTGTGGGAAACTCCAGCACCAGCTCCAGTCGAGTCAAACGGCTTCACAGTGTTTCAAGGTCGTTTCTCTAATCCTTTCATGGAAATGGTGAGAAGTTTGAGTGTTGTCATTGGAAAATGCTATGGAAGCCCAGAGATTTCTGAAGAATGCAAGTTGAAAAAAGATGAGGTATGTGAAAGTTGTGCTTAAAAATTAAGCAACACAGTAAATTATTACTTTTAAAATTAAGACTATCAAAATATTCTTGTTGTTCCTTTTTTCTATTGATTTTAATCTAAAAAAAATCTTTCATGGATTGAAGTTGTAGCCACATAGTCAATCTTAGTTGTAGAAAGAGTGGCAATGCGTTAGTTTTTAAAAGCCTATGAAAGTGCTTCTGAACGAAAGTGAAAAATATACTCAGAAGTGTCCTTCCTATAACCAATGTTGCATGCCCAATAACCATCCATATAGCAAATTAAATTAAATTAATTTTCTGTGCATATAAAGTACACATGATTCGTAGTCCCAATTTGCAGGTGAGTGTTCCTTGGACTTTTCATGAACTTGGATATTAATTTCATTGCAGACATAATATCATCCATTTTACTTATCAAACACATCAAGCTTCCAATTAATCTTATATGAAAAGTTGGATCTACATCGCTACTACAATCAATCATCTTTGCTTGGGTTTTCCCCGGTTGTAATTGGTGTTGGTTCTAGTTTACTAATCTAACATTCTAAATCTTTTCAAGGTATCATTTGCATATTTGATTTGACATATAAAAATTTCCTTTGTTTGTTTGATTCACTTTAATACTAATAAAAAGATGTTCACTTTAATACTAATAAAAAGATGAATCAATGTGGCTATACCAAGCCCTAGATGTTTGCTTGAGCTTATGTAAAGCAATTTTTAGAGTATAGACTTTGTTTTCATGACCCACATATCAGACAACCATGTGATTGTTCTACACACCTCTTCTTCTAAGAATCAATCTAAAAATGTCGATTTTATCTCTATTTGATATACTTTCCAAATGTGTTGAGCTACTATTGTCAAAACAGGGCTCATGACATCCAACCTTGCTACCAATACAAAAATTTCATTATAATCTATTATCATATTTTGTGAATACAATTTGGTAACAAATCTTGTCTTGTATTTTTCAATCTCTCTATTTGCATTGTATTTAATTTTATAAACCAATTTGACATCAATTACATACTTCTTGTTGGAATATATATTAAATCCCAAGTTACTTTTTTCTCAAAGTGTATCAATTTCAACCTTTATAAATAAATCAACAATTAAAAAATTATCATTTTGACCATTTTTTATTACCTCATAAATCTCGTATAGGATTCTCGTCTTCTTGGGTATCGAAATGGTCTATCTTATTACATTTCGAAATGTAGATGAAGGTAGAATAAAAATACCCGCATTGTTGGAGTTACTAGTCATTCTTGAAGAATGATTTAAACTATTTTCATTTGAATTTTCTATGTTAATATACTTGCACTGATGTTATTCTGATTTCACATTCCAATTTCATTTATTTTCTTTATCAAACACTACACCTCTATTGATTATAGTTTTCCATCTAAGTGGATTATAAAAAAACTATGCTTTAAATTCCTCATTATAACCCATAAAATATACTTCTCCCCTTTTCATCCATTTTTTTTCCTTTCTTTCTTCAAGCATATGCATCTCTCAAATGTGACACACTATGTCTTTTCTTACTCTATGACTTATGTAGAATCTTATCTTTCACACATTTACGAGGAAATAAGTTCAATAGATACACAAAGCATGTTATTACTTCAACCCAAAATTCATTTGGTGAATGTTTTATTTTCTAATCATTTCTATGATTGCTCTATTCTTTCTTTTAATAACACCATTTTTGTGTGGTTTATATCTAATAGTAAACTGCATCTTTATTCCACTTTATTTGCATAAATTTTAAAATTTATTGAAAACATACTCACTCTTCTATCCATTCTCAAGAGTTTCATATAATTTCCACTTTGTTTCTCCACCAAATTTTTGAACTGCTATAAAATGTCAAAAAAAAAAAAAAAAAATCTATAAAAAATAAACCCAAATTTTCTTGTTATAATCATCATTGAAAGTAATAAATACCATCTATTGCCAACTGAAAGCATCTGCATTAGATCATACAAGTCTAAATGCATAATTTTAATAGTAGTACTTGTTCTCTATGAATTACCAACATGGAATGTTACTTTATACTATTTCCCAAGAATATAACCTTCAAATAATTTATTGGGTTGCTCTATCATAGACAATCCTTTCACCATGTTCTTCTTGTAAATTAATTAATAATCCACTAAAACTTAAATTCTAAAATATAAGATGCTACAAGCATAACTGATCTTTTATAATAGCTTTAAATGAAAACATCAACTCATTTTGAAATTTTAAAGGAAATACATAGTCATTTTTTAACTCATCTTTTAGAATAGTTTTAAATGAAAGCATCAACTCATTTTGAAATTTTAAAGGAAATATATAGTTATTTTTTATCTGCACTTTTACAACCAACTTATTTATTTCAATTTTATTATGAATTACACAAGTATTTTTTTTCAAAATTAACTCTATATCCTTTTTCTACAAAGTACCCATTGCTAATCAAATTATGCTTTACACTAAGAACATAGTAAACATCAGGGATATTTTTTCGTCACCTTGATTGGTTTGAATTGAAATGTTATCTTTACCTATCAATGCTACTTCGTTGTTGTTCTCAATATTTATCTTTAATTCAAATGATTCATCACTTTTTGAAAACATATCCTTGTTTCCACTCATATAATTTATACACTTGTTGTCCAAGTACCAATAGTATTTAGTGGTTTTCTTAGTAACATTACATGTGATAAACATAGATCCACCATTTTCATCTTCAACTTCATTTTCCTTAGACAAATTTGTATTATAATTGTTCATATCATGCTATTTATTTCTATACTCATTGACATAATAAAAATATATATTACAATAATGACATTGTACATGAGATTTTGTATACATTTGACCTTCATATGCATGATTATAGTTGCTACTTTTTTCTCTTCCCCCTATTTCATTAAAGTCACCAATGGTTCTTCCACCTTGATGAAAATTGTTTAATCTTCCACCACTTCAAAAACCTCTTCTATACCTTTATTGCTTCCTCTTGATGAATCTCCATAATAATAATATAATCTTTCCATTTTTCAATCCAGAAGACATTTGAGACTTAAATGCATGCTCAAGAGAAGGATTAATTGTTCTATTCAACATTTTTTCATATGTTTGTAAAGAATAAGTTATTAGTGACATTAATTTCTACCCAAAAAAATTTCAAAAAAAATATTTTAGAAGATTTATTAAATCCCATGTTTGATTTTTCTTACTTGCATCAATTTCAAAATCCATTGCTTTCACCCAAGTTTTTATTTATATTTGAACCTTCTTAATAAATTATATTAAACTCTTTAAATAAACCAAAAAAATATCAAAATTATCATTTTTTTCATTGTGTTAACTCATTAATATCCACTTGGCTTTTCATCTTCTTGGGCATTGAAATGCCCTATCTTTTTGTGTTTTTGGATGTAAGCAATGTAAAATGTGATAGGTTGCATTGTTGGAGTTATTAATCATTATTGAATGTTAATTTGAACCATTTTCATTTAAATTTTCCATGTCAATATATTTGGGTTGTTGATTTTATTTTTTTCATTCCAAATCCTTTCATCTTCTTCACCAAACACTAAATCTTTGTTGTTTATAGTTTTTTTTCCAAGTAAATTAAAAAGTTTTGAATGCTTTAGATTTATCACTTTAATCCACAAAAATACACATTTATCCTTTTTCATCGAATCTTTCTTTTTCTTTCAGCATATGTGCATATTCAATGTATCCAAACACTCTCGAGTTTGGCACATTATGTTTGTTATTACTCTGTGCTTTTTGTAAAATCTTATCTTTTACATTTTTATTAGGACATTGATTCAAATGATATAAAAAATATGTTACTTCTTCATCCTAAATCTCATATAGTAAATTCTTTAATTTTAACTTATTTCTAGCAGTTTTTATGATTTTTCTATTCTTTCTTTCAACAACACCATTTTGTTGTATTATACATCTAGTATTATTTTGCTTATTAATTTCATTTGCCCTGAAAAAAATATAAAATTATTGAGAACATACTCACCTCCCTTATCCATTCTCAAGACCTTTAGATAATGTCCACTTTGTTTCTCCACCAATGCTTTGATATGTTAGAAAATGTCAAAAGATTATGATTTTTGCTTAAAGAAATAAACCTAAGTTTTCCTACTATAATCATCGATGAAAGTAATTAAATACTTGTTATTACTAATTGATGGCATTTTCTTTAGTTCACAAAAGTCTAAATGCAAAATTTCAAAAGGAACTCATGCTATCCATGATTTACCAACATGGAATACTCCTCTCTCTCTCTCTATATATATATATATATATATAAAACATTCACAAAATTTAATACATTGTTCTATCATAGACAATCCTTTCACCATGTCTTTATTGAAAAAGAAATCCAACTAAAAATTAAATGACTAAATATAAGATGCCACAGCCATGAATGATCTTTTATAGCAAATCTAAATGAAAGCATAAACTTGAATGTTGAATTTTTGAAAGAAAAATGTGTTTATTATCACAAATTATACATAACATGCATTTTTCTAAAAATTAACTATATATATTTTTTCTACAAGCTAGCTAATGTTAATTAAATTTTGTTTTAGGCTAGTAACATAGTAAACATTAAGGATATTTTTTTCTTACTTTATTCTAGTTCAAATTGAAATGACGTTTTTTTCTATCACCGCCACTTTGTTATTGTTCCCAAAATTTACTTCTAATTGATTTTGATTTATAAATTTTTGAAAATATATCTTTGTTTCCAAGGATGTAGTTACTACAGCCATTGTCCAAATACTAGAACTGTTTGGTGTTTTCCTCAACAACATTGCATGTGATGCACATAGGTTTATCATTTTCATTTTCAACTTCATTTTCTTTAAATAATTTTTTATTCTACATATTCATATCAAATTGTTTCTTTTTACACTCATGAACATAATGAAAACATTCTTACAATAATAATATTATACATGTGATTTGTCATACCTTTGACCTCCATACGCATGATTGTGGTTGTTGTCCCTACCTCTTCCACTTATTTCGTGGAAATTATAACTATTTCTTCCTCTTCCATAAAAAAATATTGACCTTCCATCTCTTGAAAAACGTCTTACTCTACCTCTGTTGCTTCCTCTTGATAAATCTCTATGATGATAATCTTCGCTTTTCCCTTTTTCTTTGAAAGACATTTGTGATTATTCTTAAGAGAGGGACTAGATGTTCCATTAAACCTTTGCTCGTATGCTTGTAAACAAATCATAAGCTTTTCAATGATTAACATTGATAAGTTTTTAGACTTTTAAATAACTGCAATTATGAGATCAAATCTTGTAGTAAAATTCTCAACAATTCTTTATTCCACTATATTCTCTTTATAAAAATTTGCTTGATTCAACAAACTCGGAAAAAATTAATTCATATACTCTGATTTTTTTATGAAAAGGTTCTCAAATTACTTTCTAAAAGCATTTTTAATCTAATAATCTTCACTTTACTTGTTCCATGGTAAAAAAATTGCAAGCTTTCCCAAACTTGTTTTTATTTAGTAGCTTTATTTGACTATATTTCAATTTTGTTTAATTTGGCAAACAAAGAGAGAGGAGGATAGGACCTTGTGACAGTTCTGGAAGCTCAAACCTATGTCACAAGACACCAACCTTTCGTATCACATTAAAACACACTTAAAAGGAAACATGACATGAACGTGATAACAGGTGGATTTGCCGCTGCGGGGCCGTTTGTGACCGCGTTTCAACAAACGGAAATATTTATAGACAAATATCAACGAAAAAACCCGCTTAATGTCGTACAGATTGCTGCTGTGTATACAACGCCACACCAGCACAGTATAGGGCCAGCGGAGTCATAATGTCGGGTTTTTGCAGCTCATGATACCAGGAAACACGGTTCTTTTAGGGATGCGATTCATTTTAAGGGAGATCTTGGATTTTTTTAACAGGGATGCTATTCATTTTATGTTTTTTTAAGATTCATCTTCAGTATTTTCTATTCTATATATTATGGAGAAATCAGATAAAGTATTTCTAATAGAGATTTGTTTTTCAGATAATTGGATTATTATTATTTTTTTAAGATTATGTAGTTATTTGTAAGTTTGAGTTTTGATTTTGATTAGAGGAATTGCATCATTAGATTGATAGTACTTGAACCAAACATTTTGTGATCAATTTATATGCTAAGGGTTTCTTCAGAGTCCAATTTTATGAGCTTGAAGACTGTTAGAGAGTTTTTAAGGAGGGACCTTGGTTTTGCGGAGGAGCTGAGCTCTTTGTTACCACTTGGTTTTTCAACTTTGATTTCTTAATAATATTTGTGTCCAAAATATCGGTTTGAGTTCAGAATCCTAATCTCCCTCTTCTCTTCTATCACCCCTCGGAGTGTGAAGCTATTGGTAATATTGTTGGAAATTTAATCAAGATACATACAAAGCAGTGTAAGCAAGGGTTGTTTACCTATGTCTGTATTTATGTGGAGGTTGGTCTTAGCAAAGATCTTCGAGATCAAATCCAATTGAATCATGGTAATTCTCGTTGGCTCTAAACCTTGGATTATAAAAATACTGTCTTCAGATGTCATTTATGCCATCAAATTGGCCATATTCAAGGGGCTTGTCCGTGTGCAAGGAAACCAAAAAATCAAAAGGTTTACCATTGTTATCCTAAATGCTAGCATCCATATAAACACATTTTTTCAACTGAGGTCATATAAAAATCTTCAGATGGCACAGGGAGGAAAGAAGATTCAGATCTAATTGTGATAGATTCTTCTTACCAAATGACTTCTATAGATAATGTTTCAAACAGTGGTATCAAGAAATCACATGAATCTAAAACTTCCAAATTTGAAAAGAACTAACCCTTATTAGAATCTTAGCATAGTTTTGCTCTTCCATTAGTTATTACGGGGCCAATAGAAGTTAATTATCCATTGTGCTGGATTGAAGTTCCAAAGAAAAATGGTAAAAAAGACCATATTTGAATATGGCTTTTAGTTTTTCTTGATTTTTTTTTTGGTTATTTCTCTTACTGACCTTGTAGTCTATTTCATCCGATGTGACTTAATTTTTAGAATATGACTTTTCCACCCATCTTTTTTTATGACTAATATTACACTATATTTTTTTATCAATAAAAATGTGTTTTTCAATTTTTAAAAAATTATTCATGAAATAATATTTAAAAAACTACACCTTTACAACCTTTCTTTTAAATATACACATTAATGTTTTCCCCGGGTTGTATTATGAAATTGAAAATAATTGTTAAAATAACGATTGCTTTCCACAGATTTTATATTGAAATTGACTATAATTTATAAAATAATGGTTGCTCTTATTTTAGGGAGCAAAATAAGAGCAACCAATAAGCAATATACTATGCTCTTATTTAATTTTCTATTTGCAGTTTCTAATAAGCAATATACTAAAAAAATAATTATTTGTATGGAACAGAACCTGCTTGTCAATATTCTCAAGAAGTATCAACTTCGATAGCATGATGTTTATAAGTCACTGAGAAAGAAGACCCCTAATCAGATCCTGGTTCAATACAAACACTGAGAAAGACCCCCAACCAGAGTCTAGTTCAATACAAGCACTGATAAAATGCCTCAAAAGTCGTCATCCAATCTAAATACATGATGTCCCTCTGTGTTGCTCAAACTAGACATTACCGAAGCTTTCTGGTTTTCCCCAACCCTTTTCTCAAAGAAATTTGTCTTTCCTGTGCAAAAAAACTTAAATCTAAATTAGAACTGCAACTCTCCATCAAACACATACTGCATAGATACTGTATCAAATACCTACTGAAGAGAGATCAACTCCATCCAATCAAATGGATTCTGCACATTATACACTTTACTATACCCCAATTCAATCAAATGGAGCTGCCAAAGGAATCGCAATATGCCCGAACTGCTTTCTCTGTTGCACAAAGGAATCGTAATATGCCTGATCTGCTTTCTTTGTCCCACATGTTCAAGTTGCATTGGGGCATAGTAAAGTGTATAATATGCAGAATCCATTTGATTGGATGAAGTTGATCTCTCTTCAGTAAGTATTTGATGGAGTATCTATGCAGTATGTGTTTGGTGGAGAGTTGCAGTTCTAATTGAGATTTATGTTGTTTTACAGAGGAAAGACAAATTTCTTTGAGAAAAGGTTTGGGGAAAACAAGAAAGCTTCGGTAATGTCTAGTTTGAGCAACACGAAGGGACATCATGTATTTAGATTGGATGACGACTTTTGAGGCATTGTATGAGTGCTTGTATTGAACTAGACTCTGGTTGGGGTTCTTTCTCAGTGTTTGTGTTTAACCGGAATCTGATTAGGTGTCTTCTATCTCTGTGATTCGATACAATGCATGGCATTATAGTGACCGACATGAAGCTTGGGCTGGGCTAGGAGTTACAATTACAAAAGAAAATGAAAATGCAATGACCAGAGCTCAATGGCTGAGTACATGCTGGACATATACTTGGGGAAAACACAGTGTGAAGATCTGGTTACAAGTATTTTTACCTATTCTCCTCAGCATATTTTTTTGCAGTGTGGATTGCTTGAATAGTCTGGATGTTATTAAATCAGGCAAAATTCAAAGATTTACATTACAGGTCCATACCTTTTACTATAATAGCCATTGTATGGGCTGTAGTAAAATCAGTTATTTGTGGTGAAACCTGTGAGCACACAAATGATGGGGTATATCACCTCATCACAGCATACAAGCCACCTTGGTTATCAAGAAGAAGTTTAAATTGGTGCTGATAGCCAAGATGATGCCTGTTGAATAGATTATGCAGTGTGAAATTGTTAAAAATTGTGTGCCTAAATTGAGAAATTCAGACCAAAGTTTGGTATCACAAGTAAGTAGTAAAATAGAAAGACAAGAAGATATTTTGAAATTAAGAGATTGTCTGAGACAAGATCCTTCCATGAAATCAATCTTATGCTTGCATAATCACAAGGAAAGCATTGGTGAAGAAGGGGCATACAAAATGGCTCAAATGACAAGAGACATTGAAGATTCAAAATGTTTTGATGAAAAGCATTCAATTGTATCAACAATTTCGCCTTCATTGTGGAACTCACCATCTCCCGTGACCACCGCAGCAATTGCCGAGACAGCTCTATTATCAGTGCCTTTCGTCTGATTTTATTTTACCATCAGGAATTATAATGTAAAAAGATAATCTATTTGTATGTTAATTTCTACAATCTAGTTTTATTTTTATATGGAAGTGAAGGTATATATATGTGTTGAGTGTAATGTTTGGAATATAGTTTAGGTGAAAAAATATATATATGAGAAAAATAATATTTATTTTATATTTTATTGATTAGAAAATAATTTTTTAATTGTGTAATATTTTTTTAATTAGTGAAAAAAAAAAAAAAAAATCTTTTTATCTAATTAAGCATCATTGTATGGATTATTTTGTCTTGGATTACAGTTTTACGGTAAGTATTGTGCTTTCGTTTGTAAGAGTAATGGTATTATTCGTCTTTAGCTATACATAAAACTTATTGCTAGGTACATTCATGTAGTTTGTTGTGATCAATGTCTTTGCCATATTGAATGTGTTGTAGTGGTTAGGTTTTATTGTTCTTTGTTGATGTTAATATTGCATCAGAGGTTTCTTGTATTAAGATGATTCAATAAAGTAGTTTAAGAGGTAATAAGATCCATAAGAGAATTATGTAGGGATGAAGATAGTTGGGTTTGTTTTTAAAAGTGCATAGTGTTGAACGGTGGTGTTTTTCTTTTTCTTTTTCTTTTTGAAGTGAACAATTTTTCTGTCTGTTTTCATTAGAGTATGTGTATACTTGAAAAATATTACAAGGTATTTCTTTCTAGGCAAAGAATGTCTCCTTACAAGTGTTAGAACTGCAGTTCTAATTTCTCTACATCGCATGGAGATAACATTCAACTATATTTAGATTCTATCATGCAAGCAGTTTGCATGAGATTTGATTCTTAGGACAATCAGTTATCCCACATGCCTTATGCATGAATAAACATTAGTTTAGTGCAGTTTATTTTTAGTTACAGCAGTATTTTTAATTCTTTATTTTTAGTTGAAAGGTGATTGTAATTCTATATATGTAGATCGGTGATCGCTGTTTTTATATAGAGAATTAAAAAATAAAAGCAGAATCAATAAAAATATTTTATTTCTATGGCAATTATTTCCTGCTGTGCGTGCATATTTTTTTTCTATTTTTTTTGTCTCTGCAGTAACAAATTGGTATCAGAGCAGAGAAAAAGATCAAGGGCATTAGATTGTTAGAGCAGATTGAAGGAGGATTTAGTCGTTGAGTAAAAATTTAAACAAGTTGTTGTTCATTTTGAAAAGTTCAGCGTGAGACATGACAACAAACAACAACATTTCTCAGCCCCAAATTCCCATTTTCAATGGTAAGAATTATGATTTTTGGGCAATTAAAATGATAACATTGTTTTGTTCACAAGATGTTTGGGATTTGGTAGAAAATAGCTTTGTAGAACGATAGTATGAGGCTGCCCATCAGGGATTAACATGAGCACAAAAGGAAGAGCTTAAAGAAAACAAGAAAAAGGATGCAAAAGCTCTATTCCTAATCCAATAGGCAATGGATAAATCTATTTTTTCTAGAGTTACAGTAGCAACGAGATCCAAGTCGGCATGAAAAATTTTGGAGACTACCTATAAATGTAATACAAGGTGAAAGTAGCTAAATTGCAATCTCGTAGGAGAAATTTTGAAAATTTGCAAGTGAATGATTCAGAGTCTATAGACCAGTTTATGGGTCAAGTATTGAATATTGTGAACCAAATTAGATCTAATGGAGAAACAATAATAAATCAGAAGATCATAGAAAAAAATTCAAGAGTATACCCAGCAAATTTGGTGCAATAGTTGTAGCTATTGAGGAAACTAAGGATTTGGAACAGTTATCAGTAGATGAATTAATGGGATCTTTGTTAACACATGAATCCAGAATGCATAGAATAATAATACTTCTTTTGAGAATGCTTTCAAGTCTCAGGTATCATTTGGTAGAGGAAGAGGAAGATGAAGGTCAAACTTCAGAGGAAGAGGTAGAGACAGAGATGGAAGGAACAATCCAGATCAAGGTGAAAACAATAATCAAAACTACAACAATAAAGGACGTGGCAACAATCACTTCCAACAAAATTCACAGAGGTTTGATAAATCTAACATTCAGTGTTATTACTACAAAAAATATGGACATTATGCAAATGAATGCAAAAAGAAACAAGGAGATGTGGACAAGCAGAATGTTAATTACACAAATGAATCTAATTCAAATTCTGGAAGCTTATTCCTCACTTGTCATGTTGCTCAAGAAAATGCTAGAGATATTTGGTTTTTATATAGTGGATGCAGTAACCATATGACAGGGAATAAAGAATTGTTTGCTAGTCTTGATGATTCCGTAAAATCTATAATAAAGTGGATGTAATGGGTAAAGGAGTAATAAATGTTTTGGCAAAAAATGGTGAAAGAAGATTTATTCCTAATGTTTATTTTGTACCTAGACTAAAGCATAATCTTATGAGTGTTGGACAGTTAGTACAGAAAGGTTACAGAGTATCTTTTATGGATAATGTTTGCACAATACTAGACAAATTTTCAAATGACAGGTTGATAGAAAAAGTGGAGATGACCAAGAATCGAATGTTCCCTCTTCGAATCCAGTGCATCCAAGGAGAAGAGGAAGCCCATTTCAAAACCATGCATTTAGACCAATCATGGCTATGGCATTTAAGGTATGGACATTTACATTTTAGAGGTTTGAGCTTATTACAAAAGAAAAATATGGTGAAGGGATTACCACCAATAGAGCAGCTAGGAAGTTCATGTGAGAGTTGCATTTTGGCAAAACAGCATAAAGAGAGCTTTCCAGTAGGAGCTTCATATAGAGCAAGGGTATTATTGGAGCTAGTTCATAGTGATTTATGTGGACCAATGTGAACTCCATCATTTGGAGGTAGTTCTTATTTTCTAACCTTCATTGACGATTTTAGAAAAAAGACTTGGATATATTTTTTCAAGAAAAAGTCTGAAGCCTTTGGAAAATTTAAAGAATTCAAGGCTATGGTTGAAAAGCAGAGTGGCCTTTACATCAAGGTACTTAGATCAGATAGATGAGGTGAATATATGTCTAATGAATTTCAATATTTTTGCAGATATCATGACATTAAAAGGCAACTAACTACAAGGTACACACCACAGCAGAATGGTGTAGCAAAAAGGAAGAACAAAACAATCATGGAGATGGTTAGAAGCATGTTGAAGGCCAAACATTTATCAAATAAATATTGGGTAGAAGCAGTAGCATGTGCAGTATATATGCTAAATAGAAGCCTAACAAAGGGTGTCAAGGATCGAATTCCACAAGAAGCTTGGAGTGGTAAGAAGCATAGTGTACATCATTTCAAAAAAATTGGTTGTATTGCATATTCTCTTATTCCATCTGAATTGAGAAGAAAACTTGATGATAGAGGTGAGAAATGCATTTTTATTGGTTGTAGTGAAGAATCAAAAGCTTATAAGTTGTATAACCCCATTTCAAAGAAAGTGATTATTAGCAGAGATGTGGAATTTAAGGAAGAAGAAGCATGGGATGGAAGCATTGATAGAACCATCACAATTGGAGCACCAATTCCCCAAAATGAATAAGAATCTGAAGAACAAATTTTTTAAGGTGATCAATTCTCTCCACAATGAAGAACAAGCACTCCAATAAGAACACATAGGAGCTTAGCACAAGGTGAATCATCTGGTCATGCATGTCATCCTACTCCCAATTCACAAGTAAGTGACAAATCAGATCCAACTCTTGCCACTTTAAGATCAAAATCTAAAGGTAAGAAAATGAGAAACTTGAATGAGATTTATGATCAAGAAGAAGAGAATTTAGATTTGTGTTCAAATTTTGCCTTTTTCTCTCATGATCCTATGTATTATGAAGAAGTAGTTAATGAGGAACATTGGATAAAAGCAATGGATGAAGAGATGAATGTTATTGAGATAAATCAAACATGGGATCTAATTAATCTACCTAAAGGTAAGGATTGCATAGGAGTCAAATGGGTTTATAAGACCAAGTTTAATGCAAAAGGTAAGATTGAAAAGCACAAGGCAAGGTTAGTAGCAAAAAGTTTTGCACAAGAACATGGAATTGATTATAATGAAACATTTGCTCCAGTTGTTAGACTTGATACTATTGGAATGGTTTTAGCAATAGCTGCACAAAATAATTGGAAAGTATATCAAATGAATGTCAAATCAGCTTTCTTGAATGGTTTCCTAGATGAAGAAGTGTATGTGAAACAACCACCAGGTTATGAAGTGCATGGACATGAAGAACAAGTCTACAGATTGAAAAAGGCCCTCTATGGTCTCAAGCAAGCACTAAGAGCATGGTATAGCAAGATTGATTCATACATGACAAACAATGGATTCAGTAAAAGCAATAGTGAGCCCACATTGTACACAAAAATCAACAAAGAAAGTCAGATTTTGATTGTGTGTTTGTATGTTGATGATTTGATTTTCACTAGAAATTTGTCTGTAGACACATTTAAATCAGTAATGAAGAAACAATTTGAGATGATAAATTTGGGATTAATGAAGTATTTTTTGGGCATTGAAGTTGTACAATCAGAGAAAGGAATTTTTATTTGTCAAACTAAATATGCAAAGGATGTGTTAAGGAGGTTTAAGTTGTTGAATTGTAAATCAGTGCCTACACTAGTTGCTACAGGAACCAAAATTAGCAAAGAAGACAAAGGGCCTAATGTTGATTCTACAACATTCAAAAGACTAATTGGTAGTTTGATATATCTTACAGCTATAAGACCAGATATCATGTATGGGGTCAGCGTAATCTCTAGATTCATGGAGTCACCAAAAGACTCACATTGGCAAGTTGGAAAGAGGATATTGAGATATGTGGCAGGAACAACAAAATATGGAATTTTATATTCCATAACTAATGATTTTGGTTTGATTGGTTATACTAATAGTGATTTTGTAGGTAGCACTGATGACAAGAAGAGTACTTTTGGACATGCTTTTCATTTTGGAACAGGTGTGGTCATATGGGCATCCAAAAGGCAACCCATAGTGACACTTTCATCAGCTGAAGCAGCGTATGTAGCAACCACGTTAGCATCATGTCAAGCAATTTGGATGAGGAGAGTTTTGACAGACTTATTGCAAGCATAGAAGGAGTCAACACCAATATTTTGTGATAATAAATCAGCAATTGCATTGTCAAAAATCATGTTTTTCACAAGAGGAGCAAGCACATTGATACAAGATTTTATTTTATCGGAGAGTTAGTGAACAATGGAGAAATCCATTTGGAGTTTGGCAGATCTGAAGACCAATTGGAAGATATATTCACAAAGGCATTAGCAAAGGAGAGTTTTGAGTGTCTAAGACAAAATTTAGGCATTGTAAATGTTGAAGTAGTTAGTGGTAGAAATTAAGGGGGAGTGTTAGAACTACAATTCTAATTTCTCCACATCGCATGGAGATAACATTCAACTATATTTAGATTCTATCATGCAAGTAGTTTGCATGAGATTTGATTCTTAGGACAATTAGTTATCCCACATGCCTTATGCATGAATAAACATTAGTTTAGTGTAGTTTATTTTCAGTTACAACAGTATTTTTAATTCTTTATTTTTAGTTGTAAGGTGATTGTAATTCTATATATGTAGATCGGTGATCGCTATTTTTATATAGAGAATTAAAAAATAAAAGCAGAATCAATAAAAATATTTTATTGCTGTAGCAATTGTTTCTTGTTGTGCATGCATATTTTTTTCTTTTTTTTTTTGTCTTTGTAGTAACTACAAGTAATCATTGTTTTTATGGGTTTGTGGTCTTCATGCATGTTGATTGCATATAAGTTTTGTTTAAATTTTTTATATAGAATTGTTGTCTTTGTGATGGCGGTTTTGTATGTTGTGTGAAATGAAGGTTGGATTATATGTGTGGTTCATTGTTTTAATTATGAATGTGGCATGTCATTTTCAAAATTAATGATGATCTTCATCCTTGTCTATAAGGAAGACTTATTTTCAGGTGCATGTGCATGGTTTCTTTCGATTAATGTCTATGTCATATTAGATGTACCACAGTGGTTAAGCTTTATTATTTGTTCACAAAAATATTGTTTTAGGGGTTTTTTATATCAAGTTGATCTAACATAACAGTTTGAGAGGTAAGAATATTCTTTCTAGTTGAAGGCTAGATTAGCTAGAGGTGAAGATATTTGGGTTTGTTTTTATAGTGGATAATGTTGAATGGTAATTTTTTTTAAGTTAGCAATACTTTTACACTACTTTGATTGGAAAATATTAAGTAGTATTTGGTTCTCGATTAAGGAAGTTTGTATTGCAAGTGTCCATTATTTCAAAAAGTTTGTGACCTTTATATCTATCGATTGTATATATATTCTATTTAATTTTTTAATTAGACGTGTAGTATTTGTTCAATGTTTATGATATCAATTTTGTCTATTGTGTGAAATGAATCTTAGTTTATGTTTTTGGTTTTTCATTGTTATTTTGGAGGTAGAAATAATCGCGGGGCTAGAGAGTGACAGAGGCATGGGTGATAGAGCTATATAGTCCCTATTTTTGTTCTTAAAATTATTTCAATGAGCTCTTTGAATACTTCAATATTTTTTTGGTGCACATGTGTCACAATCTATCTTGGTTGATATTTAATAGGCCACAACATTTTGAAATCCTCATTTTATTACTATGTAGACCTAGATATATTTGTGTATTGTTTGATATATCATGGCCAGACCTGGTGAAATCCTATGTAATATTGCAAAAAAAAGACACCTATCAGTAATTGTGAGGACACAAGGTGATAGAGTCAGTGGATTTCTACTTTTTTCTTGTATTGTTTTTAGTCAACTCTATCAATATGTTGGGAAGCTTCATATAAAAAAGGGTCATTCTATCTCTATTTTGAGCCCAGTGTTTGGTTGTGTTTTTATTCATCAAAGAGATCAGGGCTTACTAGTATCATCCATCATTTATAGTGTTTTGAATTAGGGAAATTGTATCCATGCTCCTTAAGCTCTGATACTATGTGGTGGACAAATTGGTAGCATAAGAAATAGTTTATCAATTTTTTAGTAGAGTATGTGGCATTTACAATATTTAAAATCAAAAGTAATGGTCCCTTATGCCATTGGGGATTGGTTGAGTTGTATACAATACATGACCTTATATTCAAGTGTTTTCTACACATAGATGATCATTAACGTCTAACAACAAGAATAATGACTTGAAAAGTCATAATTTATTGAATATCTATAAGGACAAAGTATAATTGTTGATAATATCTTAAAAAGCTATCAAGGTGGAGGAATAAATTCAAAATTGTCAAAAATAAATAAATAAATGAATGAATTTTTTTTTTCCATACTTTGTATGGATGCATTGTTAATCCCTAAATCTTAACTATTGTTTAAGAACCTAGTTGAAGACACATACCAAATTGATAAAGATTGTAAGGTGTGCAATCAATTATTCAAAAAAGCAGATGCCCATCTAACACCTAGTTAATTAATTAAAGAGCTCATTTGGACGTGGAAAATGAATAATCATTTATAGTAGTCTACTTTAAATCTGAATAAGTTTTCATTGGATATTTTAATTTTTTTGTTAGATTAGAAATAATTTTCTTTAGCTTTATATATAACTATTTTTGAATTTTGGTAGCATCCCATCAAACCCTTCTAAATGTTGAGTATGATGCCAATGTTGGCACTTGATTGTTGATGTTAGAATTAGTTTTATTAAAATTTTATTAGTTTATGAGGGTTATTTAATTTAGTTTTGTCTTAGATTAGTTATTTTCTTATTTTTGGACACTTGTTAGGAACTTTTAAAAAATAGCTAAAAGTAACAGTTAGATTCCAATTCACTAAATGTGTACTTAACTAAGCTCATAAACTTACCCCTTCATCCCTAAGTGGTGGGGAACACTCTTAAGAGCTTAGATAACTGAAATTAAATTTTTAGTTAATTTCATATTTTATGGAGATTTGGGAGTGCCAAACTTGTCTAGTGTGCATGGTTTGTTTAATTGTTAAAAAAACTTATTACATGTTGACCAAATATTATTTGTTAGTCAAACTTGTTATCCTGAGTCTATTTTAACTTATCTTAAAGTCTATTTTTAGGAGTCTATTTTTAGTTAACTTAATTTTTAAGATCCCTTTATCCTCCTCAAAGCTATTGGACAGTTGGCTATCAATTATAGTCCAATAGCATTAAGGTTCATAGACAATAGTAGGGTAGAGCCTATTGGTTGACTAGAATATGTGGAAATAAAAGTTGTTAACTTAATCTTCCAAGGGTATTTTGAATTGATTGACATGAAGACTGATGAAAATCACTATCTTGCATTATTTGGTGAGAAGTAGGCATATGATGGTCAAATGACCATTAATACACCACACAATCAGCTAGAGGCACACCAAGGGGATAGAGTTATCATTATACCCCTTAAAATGCTGAGAAGAAGCCATAAATCATACCAAATGATCTAGATTCACCTTATGCTTAAAAATATAATAACTAGTTTAAGGTTGACATATAATCTAAACTTAGTGCATTGAAAGTTGCAAAGTATCATTTTTTCCATCTAAAAACAAAGCCTCAACAAAAGGCACAAAAAATTGAATAATTTTCTTCTATGCCTTTAATAATAAAATCACAAGTCCTGCATTTTCAAATAGAAAAATGGTCACAATTTGTACAATAACCAACTAGGTCTAAAGTGGATTTATTTTACAAAGTGGGTGTGAATGAAATAAGTTATTTTACCTTGGGAAACTATGTCTTCAATCAGTGGTGATTTAGGTGATCACATGTTGACTTGGGCAAGGGGAGATCATGAGGTATGTCCAATGTGAATGGTTTTTTCTATAGAATGTCAACTACCTCAAAATTTTATAGCTGATGTTTTAATCAATTCATATTAATTCCATAACATCATGTGCCTAATGTAGATGAGAGGGTGAGTGAACTACAATATTATCTAAAAGGAATTTTTCGACTTGGTGGGAAGTTCACAAGACATATCGGTTACAATGGCATGAGTCTTTTGAATTGTTACAATCTCGATTCCAAGTACCATCTATCATCAGGGAACACTATTTATTTCTTCAAGAAGGGTAATGTCCAAATATACGCATCCATAAGTGTGTATATGTAGGGTATGTACATGGTGTAGAACCCAAATAGTGGGTACATTTATTCAGCTATACTCTAGCATTGCTTCCAACATGGTACATGCACCAAGAGAACAAAATGGGACTAAGAATTGGTCGCATGTTCACATAATATTCTTCAAATATGAGAACCTTTTTATGTACCAAGACCTTCATAAGTTGAATATATTTTTATGTCATGCCCAAATAAAGGATCTTAATAGTATTCAATACTATGCTTCACATGGAGAAGCGATTAAGGACTTAAATACAATTATGAAAAACTATAATGGGAGTAAATAGAGAATATTTTTTTATAAAACCATGTAATCAAATCAATGATAAATAAGAATAGGCTTAGTCCAGTGGTGGTGATTAGGGCTTAGATTTTAAGGGATTCTTTGAGCCATAGTGAGAAGTGGATGTGCTTAGAGCCAGTCACAGACAACAATGAAGATCAGAAGTTATAAAATCTCAATATTTAAGAGCAAAAAGGACATAAAATAGTGTAAGGATCCATTATAAGTGGTTCCAAACAAATATATCAAGATCCATTGAATAAGTTAATAGGAAATATTAGGACAGATTTTACACCAAAGCTTATAAATTTAAGCAACTACTAGATGTAGAATGAGGTTTCAAAAGGATAATAATTATTTTGAGATTACCAAGATGTGTTTCTAATAAATATCATATAATTGAAAGGGATATACCCTTACCTTATAGAGATTCATATAGAGCTAAAGGAGGGAACATGACTTGCAAAAAAGTGCCAATACAGGTTAAACTCCAACATGAACTTGAATGTAAAGACTGAACTAGATCAGATGTAGGAAGTAAACATTATTTATCTGGTGGAAAAAATAGATCGGGTTAACCCAATGGTGGTAAAACATAATAATTTTATTAAAACTAGAGTGTGTGGGGATTATCATGAACTAATGATGCCTTTATTAAATATCCATTCCCAATTCTATTTATAGATGAAACCCTAGAGTTAGTCGCAAGACAAGAAGCATACTCTTTTATAGATGGGTTTAGAGGCTACCATTAGATACCAATCATAGCTTAAGATCAATCTAAAACCACATTTGTAACATAATTGTGATATTTTTCATTCAAGGCAGTGCCATTTTGGGTTGAAAAATTCTCGAGATGTGTTCTCTAGGGCTATGGTCACTACATTTAAAGACTTCATCCTTGGTTTATTGGAAGTCTATATAGATGATTGGATTGTCTCTTCTTTATTCAAAGAGCATCTATCTAAGATATGGCTAATTTTAGAATGGTTTTGAACTCTATGTATTGTGATAAGCCTAAAAAAGTACTTATTCTTCACACTTTTTGGTGTCCTATTGGGGTATATAGTATGCAATGATGGGATTTTGGGGGACCTAGCGAGAATTATAATTATCATGGGCATGCCACCTCCTAAAAACTCTATTGAGGTGTGATCATTATTGTGGCATAAATGATACTATATGAAATTCATAAAAGGCTATGCAACTATATGTTCTCCCATGAAAAAGCTAATACACAAAGACACCAAGTTTGAATGGATTAATGAGTGCCAAACAAAATTTTTAGATCTAAAATAGAGACTGCTAACAACTCCCATTTTGGTGTTTCCTAACTGGAGAAAACCATTTCATGTTCATGTAGATGCCACAAGAACTACGATATGATTTCTTCTTACACAACTAGGAGGCAAAGGATTGGACCATCCCATTCAATTCACAATTAGAATCTCTCATATGTAGATAAAATGTATACAACTACAGAATGGAAATCTCTAGAAATGGTGTTCACACTCCATAACTTTAGACACTACCTTAAGGAAAGGATGTTTGAATTTTTTATTGATCACCAAGCTTTATGAGACCAAGTAAATAAGTTCATGTTGGGAATAAGGATGTCTCACTATTTGATTCCATTTCAAGAGTTTTAGTTTAGAATAAATATGAATGAAGGAGGGAAAATGTAGGACCATAACACTTGATCTAAATATACAATGGAGAATAACCAAAATAACTTCAAGATGAATCACTAAATGCTCATTTGTTTCCTGTCTCTTCGATCCCTGAAAACATTTAAGACACAAATAATTTCCTAGAACAAGGAATTTTTCCTCATACTATGTGGAAAGGGATAAAAATCAATTGATTAAAAAATCTATTTCATTTAGCATCATTAAAGGTTTTCTATAAAAAATGGGGAAGGATGGTGTACTAGGCAGAGTGAATTTGGAGCATGAGCGATCACAACTTATTTGGGAGGCACATCAAGGAATCACTTGTGGACATTTTTCAAAATAGTCCATTGTACGAAATATATTTCAAAGTGGCCTATGGTGGCTTGCTCTATCCCAAGATGTAGGGTAGCAAAACACTATGACTTATGCTAAAGGATGGGAAGGCCTAATTAGAGAGATGAAATGCCATTGAATCGTATGTTAGTTATAATATCATTTGTCTAGATTTTTTGGTTTATGACCTCACCACCAACATCAAAAAGGTCATAAATACAATATTATAGGTGTTATAATATTATTTCTTGGTACTACTCCTCTACTTTATGCATTGGAAGTCCCTAGACAGTGCAATCAAACCAGATGTGTATTCCTATCATGCTATTTCGTTTACCATCATTTCCTAAACCAAGATGGGATAATACTATGATAAACTTGGTATATGCAATGCATGGTGGTTTTAATTTTAGTGTATCATCCTTTCTTCCCCTCAAATACTCATAGATATCATGCAGTACTTGGGGCAAAATGTTGTAGTTATTAATCTCCATGATGGTAACCAAATCAAAGTTCACGAGATTCTAAAGGCACAAATTAGTTCCTTGCCATTTTTAATCAACATGTTGGAAATTCAGGTATAAGTCTTATGATAAAAATATCTAACTTCTTAGTCCATTCCACCAATTTGAATTATACCTCCAAAATCACAACTGCTATTGACTCAACAATTAGTGATAAAACCATAAGCATAATCACATGTAACACTAGAAGTAGAAACAACCCCATCATAGATTGTTGTGGGGAAGAGGAATCCACTAATGTTAATATCATCACCACCCCATTAAAGTAAAAATATGCATACTACTAAATACTAAAATTTTGATAGGCATGTCCCATAGATCACTACAAAATATGATCTAATTTAGCTAGGAGTTATAGGGAAGGATGTATACAAATTTATGATTGAATACATAGTCATTGAGGAATATGAGGAAGAAGAAGAAAAATAATTTTTATTTTTGAAATTAGTGCACACTTTTCAAGTGAAAAACAATGATTGTTAGGTCCTTATGGTGGATATTTCTATGCCTTCTACATCTATAATCACTAATACAATGGCAGAAGAGTGTGCACATAGGATGGTTATGATTTTTGAGGTAACACCTAGTATAGGGTCTTCATGGGTTCAAACATGTCCACAATGAGAATGAATCCCATAACAACCATTGATACTAAATATAATTACCTATATTGTGCCCCAACTATCACCATCTATTACAAATCATACATGGTCCTCTTTTGAACAACACACTATTGAGTAATTTAAGCCATAGGATTCTCAAGGGATATAAAAACAACACCAGGAGATGATCTAGACTTATAAGTTATCTAATAATATTTTGGTCCTTCCATTTTTTTCCAAATTGAATGCATCAGCATGCAAGTGCATCGTATTCTAATCAAAATCATATTTTTAAAATTTACAATCGCTCTCATTTCTTTATTCTCCAACTCCTATGCAGGACTACAAGAGATTGCCTAACCATAGCCAAAGTAGATAACCACATAATCATAAATCGTAGCATAAGAATAATCTACTAAGGATAAAAACAAGTAAGAGGAGGCTCAAAATTTTATTAGTGTAGGTTTTTATTTTTCCCTATTATTTAATTAGGGAAATTATATATTTGTGCTTACATGGAGTTTTCCTACATTTGTGGGATAGGCTAGCTTATGTGGAAATGTGTGTCATAGATGTGTCATAGGTGTCATAATAATGTCATAAGTAACTCCCTTGATGGGAGTTACTTATCTATTCTTAGCACCTTGTCACCACCTTTCATGGAGGAGTTACATTCTATTCTTGGGGTGCCTTGACCACCTTTTGTGGAGGAGTTACTTACGTGCTCTCCTATATGTATTCTTCACTTTGGCCATCTCATGCTAATTAGATTTTGATTTTCTCCTATTTTGTCTTGTGCAATTTATCTTCTTGTATAATTTCAAATTGCTTTAGCATCTATGTGGTGTGCACTTGCTTCATCTCGTGTGATCACATCTCCATTGCATTCGCATTATCCAGATTCTGGCAACAACTCAAATAAATTTGACAGCAAAAAAGGCTAGAAAGGAGAAAATAAAGAGGAAAATAAGAAGAGGAAGGAAGAAGTGTCATGTAAGGTTGTGAAGGAGGAGGAGTAGAAGTAGAGGAAATAGGAATAAAATAAGAAGCAAGATGAAGAAGTTTTGAGGAAGGATAAATAATAATAAAATCAAGAAGTGTGAGCAATGCATAAATAGAAGGCTAAAAATGATGTAATATCAAAATTTGAAGAAGAGGAGAAAGTGAAAGAAGTCCTTTGAAGTAAATACGAGAAAGCACACAAGTAGGCCCTACAGAAGCAACCAAGGACTAGTAAAAGGTAGATACCAAATCAAAGGCATAGACAGACCATAAAATGTAACAATAAGTCACAATGAAGCAAAAAACATAATCCATCAATAAGGTGGTGATACACAAGGTATAACAACCATCTTCCACATAACAAGGCTTGGAATCCACTTAATGGGGTGCAAAAAAGGAGTTGTCTCAGCACAAGCCTCAATTCTCTTTCCAATGGTTTTGGTATTTCCCTCCACCCTCACTATGATACACAACATTTTCTCTTCCAATGGCACAAATCAAGAAGGCACCTACAATGATTATATCTTTTAGTTTGGTTCTTGACATAATGGTAAAGGAAATATCACTTGATGTTTCCCAATTACCATTATTAAAGTGAATTGAGGGAGTAAATGCATTCCATGAATCTATCACTTCGAAGGATTATGCACTAGAGTAAGAGGCATCATAATTAAGGTAGGAAAATGTAGATATGCATCTTCGCCTCACCAATATTGACAACTTCAATAGATGATATGTGCCCTACGTTGGTCACTCAAGTCTTGGGTGACCAATTCATGTTTGAGGATAAGTAATTCATAGTCATCCTATCACAACTATCGTAGAAGATAAAAAAAACTTTGCACACAAGGTCATAATCTCAAGTATAAATAGATTATATTTTTGAACTCCTCGAGGAATATGAGAAAGTCTTGGATACTATTGTGCTTCAAGCTCATCACATAGACCAAAGAATGTTCAACTTGAAGTAGTAATTAAAAACCACTTGGATTGAAGACAAACAAAATTCACCAAGACTAAAAACCCAAAGCATTAATAGATGATTATTCTATTACATTTGATACATTGGACATCACACTAAATCACCCACTAGAATAAAGAGACAATGTCATGTAAAATTTATAAGCATTATAAAATAAGATTATAGATAATACATTATTGGCATTCAGATGCATATGCATGTAGACAAACTCAAGTATCTAGCACAAGAAATCTATCAAAAAGTATCACATGTTAGGGCCCTTCTCATAATCATAGAATATGAGGACATTTAGAGTTTGATGGGGTGTCAAGTGTTGTTGCATACTAGGATCACTATGGTGTGATAAGTTCTCATTTATTGGACAATGTTCAAAAAGGCCTTGTCCCATTTGGGTAGATGCATAGTCAAGATCATGTTGGATCCATAATTTATCCTTCCAAACCAACTCCATTAGGAACTCAAGAATAAAAATACTACTAAAACTACTCACCAAGCAATCCAATCACAATAATTTCCTCCAACAATATATTTTGCTATAATAACTTCTTCAGTAAAAAATCTAGTAGCATCCTCTTCATAGTTTCCATTAGTTATAGTGACATAGCCTATGCCTCCACCTTCTTTGTAGATACTAGGCACACTTCAATTTTGTATATTTAAAGAATTTTCCATTAGGAGTGTCTTAAGAATTAGGAGTGGGGTCAGGTTCATTGAGAAACAATGAAGGGTGGCTACCTAGTTATGCAAATCTATTGAAAACTTGAAATATCAATAGATTAGTATGTTACTTAGTTGAAAACCTTAAAGGGGGCTAAGTAGTGTGCAAAAGGTGAAAATTGATAAATGACACCTTGATCCATTATCAAAAGTAATGTTTTTGGACCAATTCCTCATCACAGGTAATTCTCTCAGCTTCAACACAAGGCACACTTCTTATGACTTTGTCTTAAAAAGAGAGATTTTTTAAACTATGGGAAAGTATTATTAGTAAAATAGGGCTAGAAAATTATAGATTATAATTGTTGGACGCATGTGTTAATTGCATGATGTTGTATTTTGTATATATTTTTGTACATATTCAGCACTTAAAATCACATCAAGATTTTAAAAAATGTGATAAGTCTATCTTTTGTTTGTAGTGAAATGCTAGAATATGAAGTAGCAGAGCCTTTGTAAGCTCTATATATAGTGCTCAATTATATTATAAATAATTTTTGATGAGATACATATTAATACAGAGATCTGATAATGGTTTTCAAATATCTTTTACCTTTGTTCTATGTGTAATGAATGTTTTATTTTGTTCAAATCTATTTAATCATTTATATTTAATAATGAATCTTTTGTATGAAACTAGTCTATGTTTCTAAGATAATTGCATAAACTTCAACCAAAGAATCACTTTATTTGTTATGAGACTATGAATACATTTTGATTCTTATTATAGATTCACACATGAAACATAAATTATCATGTTATGATGGTTTTATATGTACCTCTACTAACAGTTAGTTTTTTGTTTTCCAATTTTGTGTACATTTTTACTTTTGTGTATTGGATTGTTTGTTTAAATATGCATGAGTTCTATATCTTAAATGGACATTTAAAAAAATATATATTACCATAGCTAGAATACAAGGCTTCCAAATCCCTATGAGATTATTATTTTTTAGTATCATGATATAAGCTCTAATCATAAAAATGAAAACAATGCAACTTTTGCAATGGCAGTGATGCATCAAGGGTCTAATGTCACCATTTTCACTCAAAATAATTATTTCTGAGATCTAGATTTGTTTGAAAATTTAATTAATATAGAAATAATCCTCAAGTGGGAAGAGCGCATGGATTTTATTTCTATATCATTTCAAAAAAAATCGATGCTTGGCTTGGTTTCATATTTGTGTTGAGTTCTACATATGATAAAGACACTGTCACATTCTTGGGAGCAGATCTAGTGATTATGAATAGATATTATTTTTTGGTGGGAGGTGTTGACCAATTTTGAACCCCAAGGTTAAAATTTCAACCCCTATAGGTGAAAACTTGCTTGTCATGCTTCCATTCCTTGTTTCTAACCCATCCCATGCCTTATGAGATCTTGAAATGAAGATTAGTTAGTTTTGTTAGCATTGTTTAAGGTAGTGTCCTTTTCATGCATTCCAATGCTTTCAAGGTCAATATAGTGAGTAATAATAGTATTTCATGATGTGTAAATATGATACATGGTACATCAGTTCAAGTCCTTTCACTTGGTCATTTGGTTTAAATCTTTCTAAACTTGTTTGAATGAATTAAGGTATTTTAGCATTTGTAAGGATTTTGGAGAAACCTAGGTTTCAATTATGGAAATTTAAAACTTATCAAGGTTATATTATTGCATGGATCATTAAATACAATGGTGAAGAGGTCATTTAAAGATAAATGTGGATTTATAAAACTATACAAGTCATCTAGCCATGTATTAGTCTTACACCATGCATATCATGCACTCTAAAGTTATGATAGACTCAAAATCCCATGGTAGTCATAAGATCATGAAGAGGTGTATAGTGATGATACAGGTCTTGAAGAAGGCTTTATAGGTAGAGGAATTCAGGGAAGTGGTTATTTTGGTCCTATTACCCCTCTTAAGCTCTACTACCCTAGCCTGCCATCTTAAACTACTAACTCCAATGTTCATATCTAATTTATAAAGATGACTCATGCCTAGTGCTCTTAGGGGGAGTTGGGTACCCCTATGCACTTACTATACATGGAAGAAAGAGTGGTATTTAGGATCCCAACTTTATGAACAATCCTTAACACTGTAAACCCACCTAGAATGTTTAGCAAGGACACGAAGGCTACTAAATTTCACTCAGTACTCATCATATAAGGTGCATGGAACTAGGAGCTATGTTGGAGTTTTTAAGGGGTTTATGGGCTCAACATCCATGGAAATAAGTTTTTGGTTTGAGACCTGTACTCTATGAACTATCATTAAGGTGGTAGGCCACTAAAACCCTTCATAAACCCTAATAAGGACTTAATGAAGGCTTTTTGCCCTCAAACACCTTAAAACAAAGTATTTGAGTATGGAAATGTTCCTAATGGCCTTCTTAGGTCACATGATAACCCAAATAGTTCATTGTTTGGCATGTGTAGACTATATGTGGTATGAATCAGGCCTAGATAAGGCTGTTCTAATCCTAAAAAGGATTGTTCCAAACCTATGTGTAGAGAATTAAAGAAAGTAAACATGTTTTGAATAGATATAAAGGGTAAAATACATCAATAAATTGATAATACTATAAAATAATCACCTACATGGGTCTCCACATCTGATAACCACTTGCATACATGCTTAAGTACTTGGTTAACTAAATTTGTACACTTGAAAATATATTAAGTGGCTTAACCAATCCAACACAAATGATCTCAAGGGCTCTAATTGGTATACTCCATGCCAAAAAAGGTAGACAAGTATTCTCATGACTCCATTTTGAATTCAAAACCCAAAAACCCTCACATTAGCCCTGTTGGCCTAATATCCTTCTCAAGACATGACTAATTGAGACTATAGGTAGAGGATAATAAGTTTTAATTGTACCTTAGACTATCATGGAAATACACTTCAAGTAGTTTCATATGTGCAAGAGGTGTTTGTTTGCATAAAAAATCTCAAAATTAGCTATGTTGGCCGAAAATTGCCTTGAAAGTGTATAGAAGGTAAGACAGTCACTTAAGGAGCACCTTCTTGTGCTTAGAATTATATGGAGGATCTTCATAGAGTCTTAATAACATGGGGAAGGTTGAGGGGACTTTCCACTAGAATTTATTGGCATTCGTTCATGGGTTGAAGGCCTAACCTTAATTAACTATCTTTAAGAGTTCAAACCCCTCAAAACCTCTTTAAAACCCTAATAGAGACCCAATGGAGGATATATTTAGAAATTTACAATCAGATGCATTAAATTGTCTTTATAGACACCTAAAACTTATATTTTACTCTAAGGAGGTCATATTTATGACATTGGTATGTATAAATAGTTGTATAGATCTATTAGAAACACTATTTTGGTAAGACTTTGTGATGAATTCAAGGTGCAGAGTTATATGAGAAGTTACATATCATGGAGGAGGGTAGTGTGAAGAATAATTCACCTTTTCAAATCACAAACCACTCTCACTTCATCTTTGAAATGCACCAACAAGTATGAGCTAAAGGGCCAGTCCAGAAATACTAGTGAAAGGTGACCTAGTCACCAAAATGAACAAAAGTTGTAGGTGTGCACTATTGGAAAGGCATATGTCATGGTATGAGATACTTTATTAGACTTAAAACATTCTCATTTACCTATTCTAATTTTTTTTTAGGTCTCATGGTCATCCAAGCAGCCAACACTGAGTAACTAGGCCTAGTTGCCTAATAGGCCTACTTGGCCAACTAAGGGAGAAGACTATTGGTGTAGAGGGCTATTAAGGGAATAAATGCAGGTCATGAAAACATTTTTAACTAACTCATTGAGGTGATCAATCTCATTTTTTATAAATAAGGGAGGATGGGATAGTTTTCCAAGCCTTATTGACATGCAAGAAGGGGGTAGGCTACTAAATGTTTCTTGAAGGCCTAATTGGACCACATTTATGCCTTTGTAACTATCATGAGATGAGGCATCTGACCAATTTTTTTTGTTAATTCTATGTATGGAGTCAACCTTAGCCAAAAATAGACATCCAACACCCAAAATCCTCATTGAAGACCACTCACCACCAAGGCAACGCATGGGAGGAGTTGTGGGACTACTTATAACTACTCATTGAGTGAATTATGGTCATTCATTACCTCTCCATGCCTTCCCCACACCACATTATCTTCTCCCTCTTTCTGATACTCTATAAATTAAGGCTCTAAGTCCATTTTACTTATCCCTTGGCTAGGTATGATGAAACTCTACCCAAATTGTATCTTGTAAACCTTTTGAATCAATAATAAGGAATGTTTTAGATTTCCTTGCTAGATTAGTGTGTTATGTGCTTGTTGAGATGTACTAATTATATCTTATATATTATTTAACATCATCACATATCCATATTTATCCTAGATATTTGATTTCCAAAATAAAGTAGTAAAAATGAAAATAAAATTATCTTTTCAATTTGACCTTCACTTTATATACCTAGAGTGTTATAAAGGTATGTTTCCTATTCATTTTATTACAATTTTTTCAATTAATGTGGCATGACCTTGAACACTTGGCAAATATGATACTATTATATGACATGACTTTATACACATATTTACTATCATCAACCTTCTTCTACATTGTTTCTATCACCTACTAAGTTATTTTTTACCTCAAAAAACATATCTCATACCTACTTTCTATATTACACTCAATTGGGGCATATCCCTTTGTTACTATATCATTCCTATCTTTCCAAAAAATTGGAAAACTTACTCATAAATATACATCTATTTTATATCACCTATAAATGGGCATGTTATTATTGAACTTATATCAACCATATCTTGATCATATAGCTGCTCTCACTATACTTACACAACTTATATATTGCCCATATAGGAACATGATACTCTTATAGCCTAGCCATTAACAGGGCATTCTTTGACTTAAACACTCATAATTCAAGTTACATATTACATGCATATTTTCATGATGATATCTTACATTCATTTGTTGGACTCAAACACACATGAGTTGAGTTACCTATCTTGCCTACATTAATTGGACCTATACACACTTAGTTCGAAGTCCTTTGTACATATGGTGTTTTAACGATTATATTTTCTTTGATTATAACAAAGTAATATATATATATATATATATATATATATATATATATATATATAGATAAATAGATATATAAATATACATGCTTTCACAATAACATATTATTATGACTATACATTAGAGATTTTATGATGCAAGAGCATCAAGATAGAAGACAACATTTTTGTGTTTTTGTCATTAGGAAGTCAAATTTGGTAAATTTTGGATGTCAATGTGTGTAAGGGACATTTTAAGTTCCATTTGTTGTCTTAGAGTCTATTTTGAGTCATCAAGATGTGTTAAGTGGGTTCTAGGAGTTTTCCCTCCAAAATTAAGAATTTAAAAATTCAAATATTTGAAAAGAGCCTAGAAGAGCATAAACAAGGTCTAAGGTGGTTAGATGACAAAATATGGGTTAAATAAAGCCAATAATCCTATGTAAAAGTTTTTTTAAGGTACATAAGTCTAATACATTAAATTATAGGTCATATTCTAGTCTTATAATCATAAACCTCATGTTGAAGTTGCAATGCAAGGAGGTTATGTCTTGTAACCACCTTAACAAAGGTTAGAGTTGGTTGAATAGGTATATTTAAATCATTATGGAGGGAGTATAATTAGAGAGAGGAGATAATAAAGAGGGAGATAAATCTCCAATAAGGAGGAGAATCTAAAAATGAGTGTATGTACAAACTCCTCATGGAAGATGAAAAGTTCAGATTTTGGATTGCAATGTAATGTTGTTTGCTTCAAATGAATAAATAAACATGGTTTTGTGATATTTAACTCTCCTTTGATAGTTACATGATTTTTTTAAAGATATAATGCAATTTTTTATACCCTTGAGATAGTATACAGTCCTCTTAGGTGTATTGTTACTGGTTGACCCAGTGTATACAAGTTGTAGTTATGAAAGAGCATGGTGGGAAGGAATAATATCCTATGTTTTCATATGGATGATCCTTATGAATTTAATTTTTTGTGATGAAAAACCTTCATACCTTGATAACATGTCTCTATAGGATCATGTGTAGAGGTTGATAACTATGTTTCAATTATGTGTTTATTCCTTGAAAGCCCAAGAGGCATATGAAGAGTGAGATTGTTCATTGATGTGAAAAGGTTGTTAGTGTGGATTAGAGAGTAATAGTACATTATTTTAATTTAAAAGTCTTATGTATCTATATGTGTTTTCAATAGTCCCAGGGTATAAGTCAATAGACTGTGTAAATGCTTTATTGACATAACATAGTCAAAAAATAAGTTAAAAGGTTGAGTAACACATGGTAAGGTGTTTGTGGTGGTATTAAGATAGTGTGAGAGAGGTAAAGTGGAACAAATAATATTTTATAAATGTGTACAATCCCTCAAGTAATTAAATATGTGTTGATAACCTTTTAGTTCCTTACACAGGCAAACTATGTCAAAGTAGGACTGTGGAACCTACATTTTGAATGAGAGTAAAGGTCTTTTAAGAGGGATTAAGGCATGGGAAAGGTTTAAATAATTATCATATGATTTTATATGCTCACATAGGCTTAAAACCTTATTATTAAACCTATGTTAACAAATACCAACCCTAGGGCTTGTACAGGCACAATTATGTTTCAAAAACCCTGTCAATTTGTGCTTGGAGAATGATTGATAGTGGATCAAGGTGATCTAAAGATTGGAAAAGGTGCATGGGGTGTAGATAGAACATATTAGGTCTATTTTTTTCTTAAATAAATCATAAACTAAATAAATATAATTAATTACCTTCTCAAGCCTGTGTGTAGGCAAAAAAACCCTAAACTAGGGTTTAGGTGATATAGAGAGTTTACAACTTCACAACATTTTGAAACTTGGTATTTTGGGGGAACCTAGTGTGAGAAAGAGTATTTTTTAGGTTTTAGACTTGTGTGGACTCATCCCATACACATATGCATATTTGTGTTGCAACAAGGGCTAATTGGGCCTAAAAGAGGCTAATTAGAGAGCAAAAGAAGATAGAAAGTGGTGACAGTGAATGAGTGAGGTCTTGAAACTTTAAGTGGAGTATCTTGGAGATAAAGGGTGTCTTAATATGTGATTAGTTTCTCAAAATTATATCCTTACTATCCATATAATCTAAATTAGTCAAAAAAATGCTACAAGCCTTAAGAGAATATTATGACCTTGAGGTATGGAGTCTATTAAGGTTAGTACATAGGAATATCATATTGATAAAGAGAATATTATAAAGCCCCAAAGTCCTAAGGGAAGGACTAGAAGTTTTTCAAGAGAGGACTAGTGAATAAGATATAGAAAGAGCATTGAAGGTAAAGAAAATATAAGAGTAAAGACTCCAAGAGAGAGTCAAGAAGGATAAAGAGAGGTCTTAGATACAGGAATAAAAGAAGAGGAAAGACCCAATAGAGGTATAAGTAGAAATTTTGATAAACTTAATAAGAGGAAGGTCTAGATAGGCCTAGAAAACAAAGAAAGTGAGAGAAGATGGATGTAGAGAGAGAAGTGGAAGACATGATAAGAGAATTGGGGAAGAGTATTGAAAATATATAGCTCATGGTGAAGCTCTAAAAAATAAAAGGAAGCCAATGGATTGGATGTAATATGATAAGAAAGGTGAAGTGGCCACTAGAGCCACTTGTGGAAGAGAGAAGGCATAAGATGAGTGTCTTGAAGAATGAAAATAAAAAAGAGAGGATAGGACAAAGAGGCATGAGAAGTGAGATGTTTCCAAGTGAGAAAAAAAATAGAGAGATTGAGAAGAGAGTTCTCATTTAAGAGAACAATAATAAGGTGGAATTTCCAAGAGAATCACTTGAAAATGAAGACAAGAAGAAGAAATGGAAAATGTCTATGTCAAAGACATTCAAAGAGACTATATGGTCTCTTGTTTTATATGCTAACATTGATTTTAAGCTTATGTATGCAAGTATGAATAAATAATTTGTGAATTCCAAACATGATTCCTCAAATTTGGTGAAGGATGGGCCAAGTACATCACCCATCAAGTGGAAAGAAGATCACAAAAAAAAAAGAACCTCTTATATAAGACAAAGTGATGAAAGTTGAAGACATTCCACGTGTTGAAGATGAAGTGGAAGAGGAATAATATGATGCATTTCCAAGTATATCAAGTGAAACCAAAGATATGATTCTCCAAGAAGACATGAAGGTCACCCATGAATATATGAATGAAGACATAATCTTGCAGTAGTCATCTTTGGAGATTGGGAGAAAGAAGGACAAATTGCACCCCTCAAAAAGAGAATAAGGGCATGGATATGTTTGGCCTAAGTGGCTTAAATAAGTATGTGGTGAGAAATAAGAGGTGAACCTCAAACAAGATGTCAATACAATCAAGAATACATTTGGAAATCAAACATAAATATGGAAACAAAGAATAAATGGCAAGGAACACCAATTTGGCATGGTAGATGACCAAGACATGAAGCATGAAAGAGGTGAAAAGAGAAACAAGTGGCAATCCAATAAGGTACAAGGATTAAAATGGATGGAAATTATCATGAAAGGAACACAAGAGGATCACATTGTAGGTGTATCCAAAGGAAGCATGAAGAGTGAGGAAGGGTACAAGCCTATAAGCAAATAAAAGACATAGTACAAGCAAAACAAGCTAAAGAGGTGAAGGTAAAACTATATGAGAAAGAAGATAAATGAATAAAATAAGATAAGTGTTTGAAATATTTATTTTCAAATGTTTTATATGATGATGTATGTAAATTTGAATCCAATGATGAAGACATTTTGTACATAGACACAATAGTATTGATGATTGAGTTGATGGAAAGGCAAGATGAGAATGAAGCACCTAAAAGAGTGATTGAGAATCATGGTATGTAGCATGAGGAGGTTTATGTGACTCTCACAAATGAGAAAGTACAAGGACAATACAAAGGTCAAATTTCCCAAGGAAAGGAATAATAATGTGGACCAAGATTTGATGAGGATTGTGAAGAGATGGATGCATCCAAGTTGAAAGGAGAGTTAGATATGTTAAAAGACATGTTAAATCCATCCAAGGGGCTGAAATAAGGAAAATTACAGAAAGAAAAGGTCAATGATGAACTCTAGGAAACATCAAGAGAGGAGCAACAAAGGGAAGCACAAGAAGTTGTGTAAACAAGGCCACAAGCAAGCAAGCAAAAGGAGTATGAACAAGCAATCCAAGTGAGTTATTCAATTGGAAAAGCTAAAGTTGAGTTAATAGTTGGTAAACATGAATATGAATAGTAAAATATTGTTCAAATCATATTGTACTATGTTGAGGATGAATGGAACAATAAGTTACTCTTGCACAATGAACAAGATCATAGGAAAAGACATCAAAAAGAGGATAAATATGAAGAAGAGATAGAAAAATAGAATATAATAGGACAAATTATATAGGGTGGCATGTCTAATAATCCATTATATCCTAAGGAAGAATATGTTATCATGATTAAGGAGCAAACATCACTCAAAAGACAAGAATCAAGTGAGAATTATGAGAAAGCAAGCCATGAAACAAGCATGAGGAAGAAGAATAAGACCTATATGGTTGTAGATAAGTATGATGAGGTTAAAAGTGACTCCTAACATGTGTAAAATTCATAAAACATAGAGGTAAAAAAGTTATAACACCTCATAGAAGCAGAAGATGCATGGACAAGAAGACTAGACAAGACCAAGAAGAGGACAAGCAAAAATTTATCAAAGATAAAAGAGAAATAAAGAATAAATAGCATGAAAGATAATTTGAATTAACCTAAAATTTTGAATTGGAATTCAAGGAATAAATTTGGTGGCACAAGTTTTTCTCCCTCCTGGGGAGTATGATGCAGGAGTATCAAGCTAGAAGACAACATTTTGTGTTTTTGTAATTACGAGGTAAAATTTGGTCAATTGTGGATGTAAATGTGAGTAAGGGACATTTTGAGGTCCATTTTTTGTCTTAGATTCCATTTGGATTCATCAAGATGTGTTCAGTGGGTTCTAGGAGTTTTCCCTCCAAAACTAGGAATTTGAAAATTCAAATATTTGAAAAGAGCCTAGAAGAGCATAAACAAGGTCTAAGTTAGTTATATGATTAAATATGGGTTCAACAAATCTAATAATCCTATTCAAAAAAAAATTGAAGGTACATAATTCTAAGACATTAAATTAGAGGTCATATTCTAGTCTTGTAATCATAAGCCTCATGTTGAAGTTACAATACAAGGAGGTTGTGCCTTGTAACCACCTTAACCAATGTTGGATCTGGTTTAATAGGTAGTTGTACATCATTATGAAGGGATGATAATGAGAGAGAGGAGAGAATAGAGAGTGAGAAAGATCTCCAAGGAGGAGAATCTGAAAATGAGTGTATGTACAAAGTCTTCGTGGAAGATGATAAGTTTAGATTTTGGATTGCAATGTAATGTTGTTTGCTTAAAATGAATAAATAAACATGGTTTTGTGGTATTTAACTCTCCTTCAATATTTACATGATTTTTTTAATGATATAATGCAATTTTGGTACCCTTGAGATGGTATATAGTCCTCTTAGGTATATTGATACTAGCTAATCTAATGTATACAGGTTGAAATTTGAAAGAGCAAGGTTGGAAGGAACAATCTCCTATGTCTATATATATATGATCCTTGTGAATTCAAGTTGGTGTGATGAAAAACCATTAGACCATGAGAATAGGTCTTTGTAGAATCATGTGTAGAGGTTGATAACTGTGTTTCAATTCTATGTTTTTTCCTTGAAATCCCAAGAGGCATATAAAGAGTGAGATTATTCATTGATGTGTAGAGAGTGTCAAGGTGGATTAGAGAGTAACATTAAATTGGTGTAAGGATAAATTATTATGTGTCTATATATGCTTTCAATAGGCCCAAGGTATAAGTCAATAGACTGTGTAAATGCTTTGTTGACATAACATAGTCAAGAAATAAGTTGAAAGTTTGAGTAACGCATGGTAAGGAATTTATGGTGGTATGAAAATAGTGTGAGATAGTAAAGTGGCACAAATAATCTTGGATAAATGTGTAAAAACCCTCAGGTAAGTAAAAATGCATTGATAACCTTGTAGTTCCTTACACATGTAAATTGTGTCAAAGTAAGACTATGGAACCTATGTTTTGAATGGAAGTAAAGGTGTTTTAAGAGGGATTAAGACATGGGAAATGTTTAATTAATGTATTTAGATGATTTTATATGCTCACAGAGTTTTAAAACCTTGTTATGAAACCTATGTTAACAAATACCAACCTTAGGGCTTGTACAGGCACAATTATGTTTTAAAAACCCTGTCAATTTATGCTTGAAGAGTGATTGATAGTGGATCAAGGTGATATAAAGATTGGGAAAGTTACATGGGGTGTAGATATACCATATTAAGTCTTAGGTTGTCTTAAATTAAGTGGAAACTAAATAAATAGAATTAATTAACCTCTCAAGCCTGTGTGCAGGCAAGAAAGCCCTAGATTAGGGTTTAGCTGATATAGAGTTTCCACCATCAAAAAAAGATAAAACTTGGTAGTTTGTGGGAACCTCATGTGAGATATATGATTTTTTAGTTTTTAGACTTGTACGGCCTCTCCATACTCATATGGATAATTGTGTTGTAACTAGGGCTAATTAGGCCTAAAAGAGGCTAATTAGATAGCGAAAGAAGCTAGAAAGTGGTGATAGTGAATGAGTGAGGTCCTAAAACTTTAAGGGGAGTATCTTGGGGATATAGCGTGTCTTAATATGTGATTAGTTTCTCAAAATTATATCCTTACAATCTGTACAATCTAAATTAGTCAAAAAAAGGCTACAAGCCTTAAGAGAATATTATGACCTTGAGTTTGGAGTTGGGTGGTTGTTAGGATCTTACAGAGTAATTGATTACTTTTGTGTAAGCAACTAAACATGGAATTAAAATAGAAATAATAAGTAACTAGAAATCAAAATCAGAATCAGCAAAGAATATGAGATACAAGAAATAACCAATCTTGTAGTAAACTCTTCTAGAAGGAAATACAATGAAGAAATCACACTTCTTCTCAAACCTCTCAGATGTACAGATCTATTTCCCTCAAGAGTTCTCTCTCTCAATTACAACCAATTCAATCCTTGAACTGTCTACACTTTTTCCCTTACAAGCTATGAAGATCTAACCCTATTATATAATACTAGGATTCATGAGCTATGCATTCTCCACCATTAGATATACCTCTTAATCAAAGGTTCAAATCAGTCTTGCCAAAAATAGAAACACGGACTCAAAACTAACAGTTACTCTTTACATGCAAACAATCTGTTCTCCCACGAAAATAGACTTCTAGAACACACAGGTGACCAATGTTGGTCCCTATCTGTCTGCATATGATCGACATCAGTCGATCCATAACTGACGTCAGTAGCCTCCAGTCGACCCCTGACCGACGTCGGTCGGTCCTGACCGATGTCGGCAACTGTGTAACTCCAGCAACCTCTGCATTAGCTCATCTGGTGAAGCTTTTAGCTCCACAACTCAATAGTGGTAAAGTGTGATCCAAGAGTTATAAGAGGTTGATGCAGGTGGACTATGATCATTTAAGACCATTCATAAATAGATATTGAGTCTCTAAAACCTCTATCAAGTTTTGGTCCTTGAAACCTAAGAGGTGTGCCTAGTGGAGAACTAGAGGAAGAGTTGATTACTAAAGGGAGACTAGAATTATGAAGTGTTAGGATTACCCTTTATTTAAGATAATTTATTTTATTCTAAGTTTATTTTTCATATGTGTGGAATTTTTATTTATGTGAATTTTTAATTCACATAAATCTGCATTCCTTTAAGTGTCACTCTCTCATTTTTTCTCTCTTAGGATTTAGAAGTTACTTGCATGAGTAACTCCTCTCTCCACTTGGCACACACCTTCCTTCCCTTGTAAGAGATTAGGACACAAGTGTCACACACTTTAAGGGATTGTAAGGTCATAATGGGGTTTTATGTAAATCCTATTTTCCTCCTCTAGCTCTATAAAAGAGCTCTTCCTCTCCTTCTTCACTAAGATTCATCTAGCTCTCTCTATTCTTCTCTTGTGCTTTTATTCAATTTTATACTTGTGAAGATATCTTGTTGCAAGCCTTTTAATAATATCACATGGATTTTTTTTGATATGTTCAATTTTCCACTTTAAATCTCTTGTCTCTATGGTTTTCTTATGAGAGGTAACTTAGTCTTTTATGCATTCTTGTTTTTATGTCACTTTAATGTTTGTCGTTAATCATATTTCTTGAGTTAAAATCTTTTCATGGTATTTAGAGCCATTATCATTCTAATGACATTTTTTGAGAGTGTGCAGATTTTTCTGAGGAGAATTCACAAAAAAAATTCAAGGGTTCTAACCCGTGCTCAATTTTTTTAAAAAAATGTTTTTTTTTTCATCTTTTTATTTGTGACTCCTAACCTTTTTTTTGAAAGATTTTTTTAGAACTTTTTTCCTTTAAAAAAATGTTTTTATTTTTTTTTGCTCCTAACTCCTTGCAGGTCTTTCATAGCCACATTCAAAAAAAAACTCCATATTTTTTCCTGTCAAAGTTTTTTTTATCATTAATAAATTTTAATATAATTGCACTTTATATATTTTTTTCCTCCTCTTTTTTTAACTCTATTTTTTTCATGCAGAGAAAGAGAAGGAAGTGTTTCTAAGCAAATCTATTTCAAAACAAAAACTCATAATCTGTCTAATATTTGTTCATTGTTTTAGTTTTATTGAGTAGCTTTAAAAAAACAAAACAAATATTCATTCATATTTATATTCACTATATAAATTTTTTATTTTTTTCAATCAAAAAATACAAAACAAAATCATAAATTATGCTCATCTAATATTCTTGGATGAGAGATTATGCAATTTTTTTCCTTTTCTTTCCAGCTTTCTGTCCTTGTGCAGGTTTTTCTTTTTTTTCCAATTTTCCTTCACCTTCCATTAAAATATCCTTCTTGTTGAGGCATCTCCCCCTACAACAGTTTATTTATTTTCTTCTATGGTTCTTCAGTCATATGATCATCTGTACAAATTCGTACAACATCCATACAAAGCCATATGACATCCTTCTCCTTACTAGGTGTGTTTTTTATTTGTTTAAATTCGTCCTCTTCTTGCTCTTGGCATCACAACTGAAAAAAATTGCATGGTTGGGCATCATCATTAATGGAAAGTACATTTTTTCTTTGAATGTTTATTCCCAATTGAGCACTAAAGTTTGCATCTATTTTTTTAGCATTTTTTAATGATAAGATTTTTTTTTAAGTCTTTTTAGTCTTCCAATTTATGACGTCATTTTTTTTAACAAAAAAATTCATTTAAGAATTATCTTATTCTCTATTTCAAATCACTTTCTTATGAAAGCCATTTCATTTGAAATTTTTTTGGATCCTTTTTCCAAAATTAAAATAAATTAAAAAAAAATCATATTTACACTTTCCATTAAAAATATCTCAGGGAGCTCTTTGACTTATAAAAATTGTTTTTTTTAATCATAGTTTTCATTAAAAAATTAAATTTCACCTTTTTTCAATTTTTTTTTAAAAGGCATTTCAAAAAAACTATTTTTTTATTATCAAAGTTTGTTTTCAAAAGAAAAATGGTTAAAGTTTTTTTAAATATATATGAGTGAAAATATTTTATTCATGATTTAAATTTAGACCTTTCCATTAAATTAATTTTTAAAACCATTGTTTTTTGTAATTCATTTATCCTCTTTTAAGCTTTTTTTTGCTAAGTTATTCCTTTGCATTCTAGCAAGTCATCCTTTGATTTCTTATCCTTCATATGTCCTTGTTTAAGTGATTTTTTCACCTATTCATTTTCTAATTTTTGGGTGAGATTTCGTAGCACAATGACTCAATTTTTACTTGAATTTAAACTCACATCCACCAATTATCATTTATGAAAATCACATATGCATTACATATTCACTTTCAAATATTTGGTATGCATAATAGACAGTATGGATCCTCAATTGAATACTAAGACTACCTCTGATAAAATTCAAAAAAATTAACAATAAAAAAATGATGAGGTCTTAATATTGATTGGCATGGCCATGACCCCTGAATTGCACATCTATATTGATGGTTGTTCTCTTGCCTTCACTACTTGATCTAAGCATAAATCTATTTATGATGTGAATGAATCTTACAAAATTCAAATTTAAGATCTTTGTCTGACTTATAATACAATGATTTAAAATTTATGTGTGATTTATTGATTAAATTTCATTCTTTGCATTCTCAACTAGTTGGTTTAGGCATTAAACTTTATTATTTGAATTTGATTCATATTATTATGAAAAAGTGTTTACCTCAATCTTTTTAACAGTTTATTACTAATATTCATTCTCAACTAAATTTTCTTACTTTATCTACTATGTTGACATTTGAATTATTTTATACTTTGTTACATCAAAGAAAATAAAAATTGATTCAATTTGGTAGTCTTAAGACTAATGAACATGCTTTTGTTTCTAAACATCAACATAAGAATGGCAAAGAACATGTTAAGTCAATTAATACACATGATAATAAAGATCAAAAATTTAACACTAAACTTAAAAAAAGTTAAAGAGTGTAATTATTGTGATAAAAACACTCATGATGAATATCACTGCTTCAAAAAGAAACGTGATATCAAAATTAAAAAGCTTAAAATTAAAGACACCGCTAGCACTAGTAATAATGAGACAAATAAAATAGAAGTCTAATACTAGAGTTGCTTTTACGTGTGCTTTGTATGCTTCTCCTGTTGAATGGATTGTTGATTCTGGTGCTACTCAACATATGACACCTAATGCTCAATTTTTCACTTCTTTAGAACTAGATCTTTCTAACAATCATTTAAGTCTTGTAAATCATGCTTCTTGCAATATTGAAGCCATAAAAAATGTTAAAGTCTCTAATGGTGAATGGCATGATGTCTTGTTTGTTCTTGATTTGAAATTGAATTTACTTTTCATACCTCAATTATGCAAAGAATACTATAAGGTATAATTTATTAATTATACTTATTATGTTAAATCTACTAAGCAATATTTTTAAGTAATTACTACTACTTTTTTAGACAATGATAATTTGTTCAAAGTTACTGAATTCTCTTCTCCTTCATCTTCTCATGCTTTGTTTGTTTTTAATGATGCTAACTTGTGACATGAAAAATTAGGACATATCAATTACCAAATTATATTTTTCATGAATAAACTCAATATGGTGCAAGGTTTACCTTACATTTCTCCTACTACTTCTACTTGTAATGGTCGCATGGTTGGTAAAATTTATAGAGAATATTTTCCTAAAAATCACTCTTGGTGTGCTACTGAAAAGCTTCATTTAGTTCATAGTGATCTTTTAGAATCTATGAAAAAATTTATTAATGGTGTTAAGCATGCTTTAACATTTTTTGATGATTGCACTATGTGAGTTTGGATTTATTTCTTGAAAGTTAAAGATCAATTTTTAGCCACTTTTATTGACTTTCATGTCTTTGTTGAAAAACAATCTCATTATTTTTTACACATATTATGAATTGATAATAGTATTGAATATGTTAACAATGATTTTGTTATTTATTATAAGCAACATGGAATTAAGCATGAAAAAATTGTTTCCTACACATCTGAGCAAAAGGATGTTATTGAATGTAAACATAGGATTCACTAAAATGGTTAGGTGTATATTGCATGCTAAAAATATGTATTATAAATTTTGGGTTGAAGTCATGTATTGTGTTGTTTATCTCATTAATAGTACTTCCACTAAATTTATTTTAAATATTACACCTAAAAAAGCTTGGAGTGGTAGAAAACCTAATTTAAAACATTTACATTTTTTTGGTTGTGATGCATTTGTTCATATTTCAATTGAAAAGCATCAAAAGTTAGATTCTAAAAAAGACACATTTATATTTTTTGGTTATTATGAATCATCTAAAGCCTATAAAGTTTATGATCCTCAAAATAATAAAATCATAAAATCAATATTAAAAGGGATGTTAATATTGCTAAAAATGGTGTGCTTGATTGTGCTTTCAATTCAGATTCTCTTGATATTATTTCTACATCTTTTCTATTTGAATCTAATAATGATCATAATGATGTGTTGCATAATGATTTTGTTCCTCCAATTCCTTCTCCTTATTCTAGTCTTGCTCCACCTAAAGATAATCCTAAATGGGCTAAGATTACTATAGAAGGTTCAGGAATTAATGTTGATCTTAATGATACTCATAGAACTAGACAACAATTTTGTAATTATGCTTTGATGTCTAAACTTATGCAAAATAATGATCCTCAAACTTTAAAATAATCTCAAGGTCATCCTCATTAGGAAAAAACTATCCATGATGAATACAACTCTTTGATTTCTAATAACACTTGAGAGTTAGTTCATTTACCTAAAAGGCATAATTTGGTAAGTTGTAAATGGTTGTTTAAAATTAAGTTTAATTCTGACAATCAAATTAAAAAATACAAAGTTAGACTAGTTGTTAAAGATTTTTCTCAAATTGAAAGAATTGACTATAACGAAACCTTTATTTTTATTGCTAAAATGCCTACTATTAAAGTTGTTTTAGCTTTAGCTGCTCACATGCATTGGCATATTTATCAAATAGATTTTAAGAGTGCTTTTTTAAATGGTGACTTACATGAATAAATTTACATGTCTCAACCTCTTGGTTTTATAAATAAAGGAAATGAATATCTTAAATGCAAGTTAAACAAAGCTATTTATGGTTTAAAACAATCTCCTAGATAATGGTACTCTAAAATTTATCAATTTTTTATAGCTCAAGGCTTTACTCGTAGTTATAATGATCTTAATATTTTTGTCAAAAATATTCCAAGTGACATAGTTATCATTGTTTTGTATGTTGATGACTTAATCATAACTGGTAGTAATAGTTTAATAGTTTTTTACACTAAAAATACTTTGAAAAATAGCTTTGAAATGACTAATTTGGATCTCTTAAACTACTTTTTAGGCATTCAAATTTGACAAGAAAAGGATAGCATCTTTATTTCTCAATCTAAATATGCATATGATTTTTTATCTAAATTTAATATGCTAGAATCCAAATTTATTACTACTCCTTGTGAACTTGGTGTTAAACTTCTTAATGGCATGCAAATAGAAAATATTGATCCAGCTTTATTTAGATAATTAGTTGAAAGTTTAAATTATCTTACTCATACTCATCTTGATATTGTCTTTTTTGTTGGATTGGTTTCTCATTTTATATCTAAACTTCAAGCTATTCATTTTAAAGCTGCTAAAATAATTATTCATTATATTCAATTTACTCTAACATATGGCATCGATTATATCTCTAATAATAATAAAAAATTGGTAGGGTATTCAATTCCTAATTGGGTTGGTGATCCTAATGATCGTAGATCCACTAGTAGTTATTGCTTCTCCTTGAGTTTTGACACTATTTCATGGAATAGTAAAAAGCAACAAATTATATTTATATCTTCCATATAAGCTAAATATAAATCTTGTAATCATGTTTCAAACGAATTTATTTGGCTTAGAATACTTCTTGCAGATTTGGGCCAACCATAACTTTCAGCTGCTCTGATTTTTTATGATAATCAAAGTATAATTACCTGGGCAAGATCCAAGAAAATTGAGATTCAACATCACTTTCAATGTGAACTTATTTAGGACAATCAAATTATTCTCACTTTCTATCCTAATTAAGAATAAATGGTTGATATATTCACTAAGCCTCTATGTAAAGACAAGTTTGCTTTCTTTTGTAACAAGTTAGGATTGAAGGAAGTTCTCATCAAGGGAGAGAGTTAGTGTTGTTTCCTCCATTATTTTTTGTTTTTAAACCCCTAAATAAAGTTTAAGGGGGAGTGTTAAGATTACCCTATATTTATAATAATTTATTTTATCCTAAGTTTCTTTTCCATATGTGTGTAATTTATATTTATATGAATTTTTAATTCACATAAATTTGGATTCATTTAGGTGTCACTCTCTCTTTTTTTAATTTTAAAATATGGGAGTTACTTGCATTAGTAACTCCTCTCTTCACTTGGCACACATCTTCCTTTCCTTGTAATGGATTAGGACACAAGTGTCACACACTTAGAGGGCTTGTAGGTCATAGTAGGGTTTTATGTAACTCTCATTTTTCTCCTCTAGCTCTATAAAAGAGTTCTTCCTCTTCTCCTTTACTAATATTCATTTAGCTCTCTCTATTCTTCTCTTGTGCTTTTGTTCAATTTTGTACTTGTGGATATTTTTTTGCAAGCCTTCTAATAATATCATGTGGGTTTTCTACAATATGTTTGGTTTCCCACTTTAAATGTCTTGTCTCTATGGTTTGTTTATAAGAGGTAACTTAGTCTTTTATGCATTCTTATTTTTCTCTCACTTTCATACTTGTCATTAATAATATTTTTTGGGTTAAAATCTTTTCATGAAGTGATTTTAAGAGTGAATGTGAATGATAAGAAATATGTCTAATAAAATCAAAAGTGTCTAAAAAGTGCATAATAACTGGTACAAAGGGAACCAAGAGAAAGACTAGATTTAAGAGGAAACCTTCAAGACAAGCATAACATGAGATTGAGAACTTTGACCAAGTCAAAACCAAGAAATGATATTTTGGAGTATTTTCTCCTTACCTCTGCATCATTTTATTTTCCTTATTTTACCCATGGTACATTTAATCCCTTTATTTTAAGATATGTGATTCATAGGTTCATTCCACACCTCAAAATGGGAACATTTTATCCACTTATTATATCTTCAATTACATAATGAAGCACAGTAATACCTAAGACTTATAAAGCATACTTATACTTTCTCTTTAATTTATAAATAGTCACAAAAGTGTTGTACAGCATGTTCCATTTGGTCTCCTTGACAAGACATATTATCAGAGACCACATATTCTGTGACGTAGATTTTTTAAAGATAATTATTTTGATTATTTATGGTTTAATATTAAATACCAAATGTACAAATAATTAAACTATGGGCACAAGCTAGATCTAATATATAATAGTCCAAAACTATAATTAGATTTATCTCATGGCTAAAAATATGAACAAAATGAATAAGCAAGTGACCAAAGTGAGTAATAATAATGAAAATACAAACAAGGCTTGAATCTAACACACCTAAGTTTAATTATATTTTTTTAGACTGGATATGGGATTTACAAGTGATTGTATTGATCTTTATAAAATTTAATTGTTGACTATCATTGGGAAAAAATTGACATAGTGCCGAAAAAATATAAATTATAATTAACGGGCCACTGATTTTACACCACATGTTGGCCCCAAATTTTTACCTTTCCACCAATTTTCTACCCTACTCAATTTAGAATTCTACAAGTTTTTGTCTAGGTGTGTTAGTAAACAGCAAGTAGGGATTTCAATCGCTTTGCAAAATTGATGAGAACTTACATTTTATTTATCTTCTTGATGTAATTCACCATAAACACTTGAAATAGGAGCATAGAAAAGTAAAAGGAGTTAACTATCTCAAACAACCTTCAAGGAGTCGTAATTATATAACCTGCACAGTGGAATCAAAGCCAATTAGTTCTAGTGTAGTTGAAATTGAATGTGAGAAACATGTTTCATCTTCCCTCCCTAAGAAATCTTATGCAACTACATGGATTTCATATAGTCCTTATTTTAGTACAAGATACAATTAAAACCTTGTTTCAAGTTCTTAAGAGCAAAGATATAAGAATTGAGTATGTGTATAGACTTGAATCCTATTGGTGTCTCCTTATTAAAACACCTCTAAGTGGCTTTATTTATATAGATATCTAGATTTAAATTAATAACCTATTGGCATGCACATTGACCAAGAAAACATGCAAAAATTGACAATCACAAGTCTAAACATCAAAGAGAACCAATTGCAAGTATGAAGGCCCACAAAACAAAAAGAGAAACAATTATTGGGCCATTGATTATGTGCAAGACATAATTGGCAAGTCATCTATTCTAACCCAACAAAGAAAACAATAAGGGATGAAGAGAAGACCACGTGAAGCTTGAAAACATAAGGAAATAAAAGAGGAGAGAGAAAATAGAGAAAACATATCGATATAGGACCACATGGGGAAGAAGGAAGGGGAAAAGAACACATTAAAAAGCACTAATAAGACCTTAATTTGAACCAATGATTATTATGCATAGAATAACAATAAAAACATTTCAATAATAATCCTTGTAAATTAAGGGCATTGTGTGTCTATATAATTTCCCTAATTTGATGTATGTAAGTGATGTGAATTCATGTGTGCATAAAAGTAGAATAATTTACTAAAATGCATATGGAATCACCTAGGCAAGGAAGGAAGAAATATTTGAATGCTTGGGAAATATCACACCCACACTTTGTTTGTCTATAGATATATACTATAATTAAAATGAAAAGCTACCAACAAGTATTCAATGTCATATAGAACTAGAGTGAATATAGTAATTTGAAATAAAAAAATAGAAATAAATAGACTTGATGGTACATGAAACATGCTATCGTAGCTGGTAATTGAAAATAAAATCTTCTCATGAGTTATCATGCTTAGAAATTTTAGAATAAGTCCTAACAACTCAAATCCACTTCCTGATCAGGGAAGTAGATACTTGTCATCTAGAAATTATTGGAGTCGTCTTTTTACTCAATTTAGTTCAATTTCACTCAATCTTGAAAATTTTAGGTGCAAAACATGTAGATATATGTGCCTCTCTTTTCAAGTGAGGGATTGTAAAACCTATTATTACAATCATTCATCTCAAAATAATGAGTTATGTGCATCTCATGTCATCATAAAATATAATATATCCAAATTTTTTAGAATCCTTTGAAATATCATCACAAGCACATGTATTTAACTATCATAAAAATTGCCATGTAAATCTCAATAGTAAGATATAACTCACAGGAGTATTAGAATTAAAAGTGAGAATAATCATTATGCCCCACTATGAATAATAAGATAGATAGACAAATAATATATCCATGTGAAACCATATATAATAGTGTAGATACTAAAATCTAGTCTTCAATCCTTTAAAATGAAAATCTTGACACACATTTAGCACATATCACTTAAACACCTAAACAAGGTCCTAATCTACCATCCTCTCACACTTGCATGTTATCTTATTAGTTAATCCTTATGTTATGTTTTTACACACCTAAAATAATCTCATTACATATTACAAACCTACTTAATATCCTACACAAACATCTCCACACTCTTGGTTCAGTTCATATGTATACAGGTTGGTTCAAGTCAGTTCTACTAGACTCGATCACTACTACCAATCAATATTGACCATTTTGGTCAGAACCAACCCACTCCCACAATAGATATTTTATAATTTCAAACCCATCTATGGGGTTGGCCTAGGAATAAATGCAAGAGATGATAAAATACACAACACTTGACCAATCATAACTAGAAAAAGAAGAAGCAATGTGAATACATAATATATAGGGAAAGTAAGGATATGTCAACTTCAATACTAATGAGGATAACCTACTTTCAAATACATGATTTTTAATTTAAAATATTTCAAAAAAAAAAAAAAAATGAAATAATCAAAAAATACAAAAAACATTTAAATATTTAAAAAATATAAAATTAGGACTTGAGCATGATGTAATTATCATTTTACACTATTTACATATGTTATTTATCACATGTTTGGTGGATAGCATATTATTTACACATACACATGCATTTCATGGTATTTTAGTGCTATGTAGAACATACAAGTTAGACATGGACATACAGATGTTAGTTTTATTTCTACCCAATGGCCATGTCGATACTAGGGTCATCTTATTCCATAGGTTTCATTATTATAGGTTATGTCTTTTTAGGACCTTTATACCATGTTGAATTACTTATATTACTTACACATTCCTTCTAATTATTCATTTCTTACAAATTGATACTAATGTAGAGGGTTGTGATAAAAGAATGATTTCACCTTCACTAGCTCTGATCTTGACCATTAATCTCAACTAGAAATGCTTTGTTTTGTTCACAAGCTTCAATCTTCAACATAGTCATTAAAATTTAATTAGGCTTGATAGCATTATTTTATATGTCCCTAATTACTAATAACATTTTTAAAACATTTATTAATGTCCATAGATCTTCCATAAGTACCTCATACATCCACTTATCACATTTCATTCATTTTCCTCATCACCTTCCATTCACTCATTCACTAGTTCCTCACAAGTTCACAACTTAAGGTTCCAAACCTCACACCTTGTTTTAGGTATCATGAAAATAATATGATATCATGTATGATCTCTCATAATCATGACATACTTATCTTAACCCCTTTAAACCTCTCATTTACTCTCCTTCCTTCACTTACACACCTTAAACTCATTAGTGACATAATTCTCTTATAGCCTTTTTTCACAAATTCCCTTAGATAGAACATTATGAAAATCCTATTAAAGATATAATCCCATATTTTTTCACCTTCTATCTCATTACTACCTCCCATGAATTTTCAAATTCTAACTCTCAATGTAGATACTTCTTCCTTTGTAAGCTCCTTGCCAATTAGGCCTTCCAACCATCCTTGCTCTTGTTCAGTCACCAAATCCATACTAGGCCATACTGTACTTAGTAAAAACATATTTATCCCTTTCTTCATGTAAAAAACATGTGATTACAAATTTTAGATATTTTCCAATGTTTAGAACCTAAGAAATAGGGGTTTTTGTTTCAAAACCCTAGTTAGTTGACTGTATAGGCCGAGAGAGGTCAAATTGTAATATTTTTGTTTTGAGATCACTTCAAACTATTATAAGACCTTCCCAAGGTATTTTATATTATTATCCACCTTACCAAATGGTTAATTACCTTTATTCAATCTGGTCATAGGTTATAATCAACAAAACACAAAATTTTGTGTCCTTATGAAGGAATGTGTAAGGGTTTAGCAGTCAGTTATATGATTCAAAAGGTTCCAAAACTTCAAAGGGATATTATCAAGACTTATTTTCCTTTACACTCATACCAAGACTCAACCCACTCCATAACCAATCACTTCCTTAAATGCATACATTCATTTCTTGGAAATATGATTGAGTAATATAGGGGTTTGACTATGCACACAGGGTTCTCTTTATATATAGATTTCTACATTGGATATTTGTCATTAGCCTTGCATTAAAACCATAAAAACTACTATTCCATCAAGAATTCTCTCTTATAGACCATCTCAAATATTAAAATGATCCTCTCGACACTAATACTTCAAGAACAATAAGACACTACCTTCTTTGACTGTCATAGGTGTGTAATAGGGTTTCATCTCCAAGAAATTTTATTTGAGGTCTTTTCTTCTTGGAATGTATCAACTGACAACACGTAACTTATCATGAATTTTTAATTACCTATAGATGACCAAATAATTTTCTTTATTATACCAATCTTCATCAACTCTAATAAATCCTTCTCTTGCTTGACTGTAATCTACAGTCTATTACTCAAACCTGAAACCACACACAAGGAGGTATGTATATAATCTTAATGGATTTTCAAATAAAATATATAATCAAGAATAGTACATATACTTATCAAGGGAGATTAAACACAATAAACAACTTTTATTTATTAACTTGAACCATCATTTATTATATATGTAGTCCATGAATAGACTCTGCCACCTTCTTGAAAGGTATAAAATATTCTTTTCTTTGCTCCCTCTCTCCTTCTCAGATCTCTCTCCTTCCTTACTACTCTTCTCTAATGATAAAACCACCATTCCCATGCAACATCTATGTTGGTTTTGGTATTCACCATCAAGACTCTTTTATAATGGCTCACTCAACATGTGAGTGGTAGTTATATTTAAACATGACTCTTGATTTTCAAGACTTAAGGACTTAGACATCAAAATGCCTTAAAACACTCTTTTCATGACCTCTTGTACTCTTATACAAACATTATCTCTCCTAACCACTTCATAGTATGCTTATGGATCTTCTATGCTTAGTCTAGGATTTGAATTTTCAAACTTACAGTTTTGGAGGAAAAACTCCAATACATTCAATACACACTCCTTATGACTCAAGATGATTCTAAAGACAACAAGTCAACCCTAGAAGATCCTTCACACACACCTATATACCAAAATGTATCACTTATGACCCCTAACTAGCATATGAATTTCAACAACTGAAAGATGATGTTTACTTACTAGATGCTCATGTATTAGATACATGATATGCCATTATACTATGATGTGACATCAAAACATATAGATGGTGGATATTAGTTCCTTGTTCTTTTCTCCATTATTTTTGTTACTCTTTTACATGATAGTTTACTTTGTGTGTGGCCCTTGGCCTTGATTTATGTGGCATCCTTGATGTTCCTTATTTGTGATAATTTTTTATGTTTCCCTTAGCCTTGTTTGTTGTGACATTATATGTCCCTTGTATGTGACCCTTGGCCTTATCCATGACACTAACACTTTCACTTGTTGAGATTTCTAACATTGAGGGTTTTCATGATCTATATCATACATTGTTACTGTGTAGTCTTATTCAGTTACACTTCTACTACATGTTTCATTGATACACTTATCTAGACATGACACTTATGTGCCTTGCATTCCATATGGTATATGCATGCCTTGATTGATACATACATCACTATGATGACATATTCTCCACATGATCATATGATATTACATGATTTCAGCTTTATACATGACATGATGTAGTTAACTTTTATTTTAAGATGAGTGACTTATAAGATACATCCCTCATCACAAAATGGGGGCATTACAATGGGATTTTCATAGAGACATAAGCCTCCATGCACAAAAAAATATATTAGAGTATAGATTTTAGAGATATAGATTGGTTCATATATATGAAAGATATGGGCACATGGATAACAGTTATAAGGGCATATGTCATGCATATACATTCACTTTATAGACATTTGAGCATAAATTCATTGTTATCATTAGTCCTTATAATACGACATGTCAATTATTGTAGTCTACAAGATTTCAATGTGACTAAAAATATTCTACAGGAATTTATAACAATTTATGGATAATTCCATACTTATTCATGCACAACTCCTAATTTTAGATCTGTCATTAGTGTTTATTCTTATAAAATCATTTTATACATTTAGAGAGTTCATTAATAACAAATAACTAGGATACATTCCATCACAAGGAAGATTCAATTAATTCATAGACTGATTACATGCTAAGATTATACTTAATAATAGAATATGCAAGGAAAACCATGTGTTGATCTCTATTAAATTATAATTCAAGTTCAACCTATTCTCTTACAATGAAAAAATATATATACTACTAGGAAGATATAATGACTCTTCATTTTCATGACTTTTCATCTTCTCGAACAAAGGGAACCATTAGAATTCTACATACCTTTGATATCCTACATGAGACCATATTTTATACAAAATATATTTTGTTTCATAGTTATATACAAAAATATTCATGCAACGTATAATTGTCATCTTTCTACCAATAATTTATTAGACTTAAATAGTTATCTCATATAAGATAGTGGTTCCAGTAGAGTATTTTTGACTAAAGTGGAGTAATTATCATGCACTTAGTTATTAAGTCAGTCAAGAATTAATGGTTTTGATTTAGCTTGAAGTGTTGTTTGTTAATTTTCACTTCTTGCATACTACTTATCTTCCCTTTTAGAATTTTAAGTAGCATCATACCAACCTACCACCTTTTTTGGGTTTTCAATAAGTTCATGTAACTAGGAGGCTTCCCTTATGGGTTTTCAACCGACCCCACTCACAAAGGTTCTTGCCTACCAAAAATTTCCATCTTCAAAATTTTGTCCCAATTCATACATGGGTAGTACCTTATTGTGTCTAAGGTGTCATAGTTTGTGATGTTGTATAAGGGTCACCCTATAATGACTTGATGGCTACTAAGGAAGTTGTCAATGAGGGTGTAAAAGTTGATGCTAAAATAGGCAGTTGTTGAGGAACAGTTACAGGAGGTTGCATTGCCTAAATTACTTTCTTCAAACAAAGGATTTATATAAGTTAAGTTGGTGGGATATACTATAGTTTATCTATGATTCTTTGGATAGAATTATCAATATTTGTGAGATATTGTTTGTAATTCCTCTGGTTGATAAATAAATCCCTAACCATGTTGAACAATATGTGTAGAGAACTTGGTTTTGAAAAATGGTGTAGATGTCATCATCTATTGCAGCTCCAAGGATTGGCTTATGGTGTGCATACTTTTGTTGGATGTCTTGTGTGAATTGATCCATTTTATCAACATACCTCTATATTTAAATTCCTAAAAATGTGCTACATAACATTTTCAATTCCCAAGTGCACTTTTAGGCCATGACATTATCTCTTAATGAGAGAAATTCATGTAATGCAGTGTCCATATTGGCCAATGATGCCTAGTGGCTTTCTATTATTTCCTTTTATTTATATGAATTTAAAGGGTTTGGGTAATGTCCTTTAAGGCATCTTAAAGTTGTTCCCTATATTCAAGCATCTAAAAAGATAGCTGACTAGCTTAGTCCATAATCATATCTAGTATTTGTTCATACTCTTCTAGTAGCTTGAATATGACTTATGTTTCACAACATAGTTATTAGACTTGGTTTCTAATCTATTAAAAACATTAAATTGTTTCCCAAACCTGATTTAACTCTATGAACTAAGCAATGAACAAATTTTCTTTTCACATGACCTAGTTCCCTAGAACTTATTGAACTAGTGTTAGGTGGGTGTTTTTAATCAGTTTCTATAATTTGGCAAGTCTCTCATGTAGCTCAACATTCTCTTCACATATTTGGGTATTTCATAGTCATATCTAGTATTTGTTCATACTCTTCTAGTAGCTTGAATATGACTTATGTTTCACAACATAGTTGTTAGACTTGGGTTCTAATTTATTACAAACATTACATTGTTTCCCAATCTTGAGTTAACTCTATGAACTAAGCAATGAACTAATTTTCTTCTGACATGACCTAGTTCCCCAGAACTTATTAAACTAGTGTTGGGTGGGTGTTTTCAATCCATTTATATGATTTGGAAAGTCTCTCATGTAGCTCAGCATTCTCTTCACATATTTGGGTATTTTGCTACTCGATCTCATATGATTTATTCATTATTGATGCTTCAAAGGTAGTAGCACCTTTGATCTAATTGTAAAATGAGAGTTGAAATATATCTAGTGAAACCTCCTAGCCTACAAGTCATAAGGCTAGTTATGTCATAGTAGTTATAGATGTTGTTGGTTGGTGCCTAATCTATGTGATAGGTGGCATGAATGTGGTTCATTAAGACACTAGTTTTTGAATGTCCATCCACAAGAATTATTGGGTTTGTCTTTTTCATGTGCTTCCTCTTACACTTATCCTTAGGTAGACCCTAAACTTGTAGATGCTCCCAAAGGCTATACTTGTGCCTTATCTAATACAACCTATGTTGTCTAGTTGGTTGTTAGGATTATGCTATACTCCATTTTCCTATCATTCTCTATGCTTGACCAGAGGCTACTTGAGTTATCTTTACTATTTTATGCTATAACTTCTCTTGTTTTTCTTTATCCCTCACAAATTTTTCTAATGTGTATTTCATTGCCTACTCTTATGCACCCTTATTATTTATCTCTTCTTACTTATGTAGGGATTCTTTTTATTTTTCCTCAACCTCCTTGGCTACTTTTTCAACCCCATCCTTCTTTTGTTGCTCCTTTTCTTGCATAGCTTTTTCTTATTGATCCTTATGTTTTTAAAGTAAGGCTTCCTTGTCTTTATAGGATTTTTATTCCACAATATTATCTTATTATAATTTATACTTTGTAATATCATACTCTAGATACTCCTCTACTCTAACTTGTACCTCATGTTGATCAGGATGCTCCTGCCTTAGAGGTCAGCCCACTAGTTTTTGCTCTTGTTGTGCACCTAAGTCCAAAGTATCATAAATAGATGAGATTCTTTGTGTATTTGTTGGGTAATATGGAGAAATTTTGTGTGAAGGTGGTGGAGAAGGAGATAAATATGGTGCCACTTGGTACTCTAGCACAACTAATTTTGGTTATGTAAAGGGAGGAACCAAAATTTTCTTATGATGTTTCATTGCACTAGTCTCAATTATTGTTTCTTCTACTTTTACTTCTCATTTAACCTAAATTTAAATATGGACCCTATTGGGATAAATAGGGTCAAAAATATATAAATGAATAAGCACAAGGGTGATAAATAGATCTATATCGGGCTAATTAATTACAAAACTTAAATAGAATATATACTAGGTTTATTATAATGAGATATGTCAAAAATGGAAAGTACAACTATGTTAGATATATAAATGAAAAATAAGAAAGATAATTAATTGGTTATGATGATAATATAAATATGAATCTAAAATAGGTAGGAAGTAGACTGTAAGAATATTCTAGAATAGTTGTCAAACTCTGGATGAAGTACCTTTGTAGCTACAGATACTTGCATCAGCCCAGGATAATTACATCTTTGTTCATGTTTGGGTTAGATGTAGATGTTATATACAAAATATATATTGGAATAGGATGCAACCACCTATATATTTTTGGGTTTTTCATCACCTTAACTTTGGTGTATTCATATCTGTGTCATGGACTATCACTCCTTATCAAATAGTAAAACCCTAGTTCTTCATCTTCATATTAGTTATGGGAAAAATGGGTTAGTGGGCACATAGTGTCAAGCTACCCCAAAGACCCCTCTATAAATGAGAACAGAACTACCTAAAGAGCCAATACTCTAAAGAGGGCCTCTAAACTATGTAGTTCTCCCTTATGTGTTGGATTGTGTGTGAATCATGCAATATGTGGAAAGCAAGTATAATAATGACATAGCTTATAACTTGGAAAATCAGGGTCTTGGGCTACTACTTTAGTAATTTAAACATGTGTATGTGTTGTCCCTATGACTAATATATAAATATGAGAAAATAGGGAAGATTTACTCAATTGAATACTTGATAGAATTCTTCTGATAAGTTTCCTTGGCCTGTGCTAGGTATTTTTTAGGTTAAGAATGAATGAGGATTGATCTTGTATTTATACCAACCTCTTTAGAGAATATCACACATAATATCACTTAGGATGACCATTAAAATACATTTCATTTATAAATTATATGAATTTAAGGCACTATAAACTTGCATCAAAGTAGGACACCTGCATTGATGTAAGTGTCTATTCAGGATGCAAGTGTCCAAGGAACAAGAAAATAGGTATAGGCTTAGAACATGAAGAGGTGGAAGATTAAAAAAATTTAAGCATTATAGGCAAGATATAATGCCTGAGTCATCAATATAGGACTGGTCAGACTAAGAGATAGGATAAGAGGTGAAGAGAGAGTAAATGTAAGCTTTTTAGAAGTGGCAAAGGTCTATAATTGAGAGGAAAAACCAAGGTTTTATTTTTCCAAGTGTACAAGACTAATTTATTATATAATTTGTAAATAGTGTCTAGACTTCCTCTTTATCTCCCTCTATGATTATGAATGTTTTCATTCACTCTGAAATAGATAGAGATGTCCTCACAGGTCCTAATATGTGAGGTTTATGCACCAAAGGCCTCAAAGGACTCTTTTGTTTTGTGTTACCTTCTACTAATATGGATTCTCATACAACTTGTTGTCTTGGTGGAGTATTTTTTTTCACTTATTTTATTTTAGCTTTTTGTGTAGATTTTTTGGATGTAGACACCCCTTCTTAAAATATTTCCTCCATTATGTTCTTGTCCACCTCTTCATGTCCTACAATATCCAATATGATAGATTCTTGTGGTGGAGAGATCAACACCAGTAAGGTAGATGGAACATTATTTTGCACTTGGCATGTACAAACTACCTTCTAGAATAATAATTCCTTATCTACCTCATATTCATATATATCATTCTTTATATAGTCAAGCAACAACCTATATAGATCTTTAGGTGTTACTCCCAATGGTTGTAAATTTTATCCGCTTGTGATTGTAGTCTTGTGTTTATCATTGAGCCACGGAGTTGTGCTATGAGTTCTATATGCTTATAATGAATCTTTGAGAGCTAGTGCCTTGCATTCAGAGGATATTACTTATGAAGAGGAGGTTAATCATTACACTTTTGGGTCCACTTACATTTTTTTTACTTCTCATGGTTTTGGCTACTCTTGTTCCTCTGCTTGTGATTGAGGTAGTGATTTCTCTACCCCTTATGGCATGGAACATGGTGGTTGAATAATTATTAAAACTAATGCCTTTTAACTAATCACTTTTTCCTTTGCCATATTTATGTCAATGAATAAGGGAAGAGTCACAACTTATGGTTTATACATCTTGTGAATCCTATTTGTGTTCCATCATACATCTTTGACACTATGGAAATTGGTTTGAGATATGTTATAGATTATGTGGGCAGTCACAGTGTGATGCAATCAATCCTAGGATTTAGAGTCACCGCTATGAAAATATTTCACATGTGTAATATGTTGTCCATCACATGGATACATAAGGTTGGAGAAGGTATCACTTGGCTAGTAATTAATGTCAGGTGTGATTTACCCCTCCAGGGATTACCATTATGTGAAACAAAGGAGTAATGAAAATTGGTATTAGAAGGATGGTGTCACTTGTAAAATAAGATTCTCAATTTTTTTGATGAGCTCCATTTCAAGGAACTCATGCTAGTTTAATTATTTCCTAAATTGTATCATCCTATGTGCATTGTCAATTATGTCTTATGTTGCTTGTTTTACACTATTGGTAGTTTGTCAATACCTCCTCATTATACATTAATTTAGAAATTTCACCGGTGTATCTAAGACTTGATCAATTAGCACACCCATATTTATGCATGCATATTCCTCCTTTATATTTTAATGAATTAGAGGATTCTTTATTTTGTACGGATGTAACAAAATCCCTCTTGTTGGTAGTCTATTGGCTTACACCATGCTGTTGGAATATATATATATATATATATATATATATATATATATATATATATTGTAACTTCCTTAAAAATATGTGTTACATCATTATATATTCTGAGGACATACATCATTAATTCCTTATGTTTTTTGAATATTGAGATCCTTAACAACCATTTCATATTTGAAACTTATAGGCTGTCAGGCAGTACAAACACTCCCTATTGTGAATCGATTGTTTGTGGTTGTGTAAACCACTCCCTATTTATTCTATAAATAAAATCAAATGGATCAATATCACTCTATTTTTATTTCCTTAGGGCCAATATAATTCCCATTTATTTCCTCTACAACTCTGACAATGGAATTAGAATCTAGTGCATGATCATTTGATCAACTTTCAAGATTTGACTGTAAAAAAAATCTTCACTAAAGTGCAGTATTATAGCTATATCTCAAGAGCATCATTGTATGTGTGAATTTAAAAGTATAATTTTCTTACATATCCTTCCTTATATATAAATTAATCCCTAAATATTCATCATTATTTACATTCATCTATTGTTGTACCTTTCATGCCTTCACATGCTTACTTTAAATACAAATAATCATTTTTATGTGACCCTTGGACATTTTCTAATTAGGTGTAATGTTTCTTTATTTAAACTTTGTGATGTTACATACCACCATTTTATTTTTCAATGCTTTCTTCTTTTATAAATTAATTTACTTTCAAAAGATCTATCATTTTTAGGGATGTCATGATATTCCTTTTATCTGAAATTAACTACCTCGAGTGGTTGGTAGTTATCGATATTTTCCCACCTTACCTTTGTTTGTTTCTACCTCATTCTTAGACTTAATATTTTCTAAAACTATCACAAAATTTTTCCTTCAACTCAATTTTTCCTTATTTTGATCACTTGCCTTGAAACTTGACTATATTACATTATGGTCTTTCTTGTGATAGAAGTCATGCTACATTATTACACCTACCATTACAAACCTACAAAAAGAAACAAACTATGAAATAAAAATCCTACACTATGATGATTCCCTATGACACTTATTTTACTCTATGTCTTTTGATTCGAGATCATTTGTAATAGGGTTTGAGCCCACATATATTTACTCCCCATGGGAAAATGTTTCCTTGAATATCCTTGAGTCTTTTATTGCCTTGTTGTGAAACTTCATGAGTAACATAAGGACCTTTCCATCTAATGTGAAATTTCCTTATATGTGCTTTGAACCTAATATCATATCGAATAACCCTTAGTTTTGGTTGAAATTCTTTGGATAACATATTGTGATCATGTCATGTTTTCTAGCTTTGCTTATGGACCGTCTAGGTCTAATTAGCCATCTATCTTGTTTCCTCCATGTGAATTAGATTGAACATTTATTCATATTATGATTCCTTATCTCCTAGTCACATTGTTAGTGTGACTCATAGGCTAAGAACTATATATTCAATGGGCATTACAACTTGTGTACCATATACTAGTTGGAAGGGTGTGTAGCTAGTTACATGCTTATATTTTATTCTATAATTCAACAAGATCACTTGTATATGATCATCCTAATCATCTCCCTAGACATTGCATATTTTTATTATCATCTTTTCCAAAACTTTGTTTGATGTCTCTACTCAACCATTTACTTGTGGATGGTATGATGTGTTTTTATGGTACGAGATCATAAACTCTTTTGTCAAGGTTTTAAAAAAGTTATTAAAAAAATTTGCACCCCTATCATGAATCAAATTCAAAGGACCTCTAAACCTTGTTATGATGTATACATATAAAAAATGCATTACATCTTTTGCACTGTAACTTAGAATTATAGTTGTTTCCACCCATTTGGTGAAGTAATATATCTAGAATTACTCCACATAGATGTTAGAATTATACAAACCACAAATTCAATGTCCCATTATTCAAATGGTTGCGCATTTAAAATAGATTCAATGGAATCTCATCATGTTGATTGGGTTTTATTACCCTTTGACAAACATCATGGTGCTTTGTTACCCTATGCACATCATCAAATAGAAATACAAAAATATTGCCACCACAAATAGCTTTATAATATATTTCTCACAATTTATTTTCCTATGAAGTTTCCTCAAATGAACCCTTGATGTGCTTATTCTAAGATTCATGGTCTTTCATGATCTAAATACACCTTGCATAGAACCTCATATTTTCCAAATTTGTAAAGGAATCCATTTATGATACTAAAAGACAAATCATGTGCAATAAACCACTTATTTTCCCTCTCTATATAATTTCTAGGGAATACACCGTGATACATAAATTTATGATATCTTCCATATTCTTAGGAATCACAATCACTTTGAATAGTGGGCATCTAGAGACTCATCTTGTAACTCTTTTGGTTCTCTCCCTATTTGAATGTGATCTAGGTGGTATTTTCCCATATTTTCTCTATCATGTTTCATAATAATTATAAATTGGAATACCTAGAAAAACATTATCCACCTATATATTCTTCCTCCCAACATTGGCTTATTCACCAAGTATCTCAATGTTTGGTAGTTAGTGAAAAAATTGAATGGAGTAGCCAACAAATAGTGTTTAAACTTATGCAATGCAAAAACCATGGCTAAAGCTTCTTGCTTGATAGTAGTGTAATTTTTATATATAAATGATAGCTTAAAATTACAAAATGAATGGGATTATCGAGGCCTCCATCCCTTGGTTTCGATAACACTACTCCAATTGTTAACTCTAATGCATCGACATGAACATGGAATAGTTTGTTCTAGTTAGGAAATACCAAAATAGGTGTTGCAACTAACCTTTGTTTAAAATCAGTGAAAGTCATTTAACATTTAAAAATCCACTCAAAATTGGTGTTTTTATATAATAACTTCTCCAATTGTGTTAAAATGGATACATACCTATGAATGAACTTACGATAGTACCTAGTATGTCTTAAGAATGATCGCACCTCTAATGGATTGATAGGTGGTTTGAATTCCATAATTATTATAATATTCACTTTATATACTAAAATCATATCTCTACATATAACATTTCCAAGTAGAACACCAAAGGGTGTCAAAAAGAGCCACTTATTTAGATTAAGTGTAATTCATAGAGCTTGACACCTTTCCAACATTAATCATAGCTTTAAGAGATGTCATTTGAATAAGGAGAATACTTACTAATCATCTAGATAAACTTCTAAAATTTCATGAATTAAGTCTTTAAACATAATAATAACTACTTGGAAAACATTGTAGGTACATTCGTTATCCCAAAAGGCATTACCTTATATGCAAAGGATCCCCTTTCTATTGTAAAAGTAGTCTTCATTTGATCCTCAGTCATGATATGCATATGATGATATATGTTGAACCCATATCTAAATAAATAAACTTCATATCCTATAACAAACTCGAGTACTTCATCTATGGAAAGGATTGGGAATGGATCATTCATAAAAGCATCCTTTAAATCTCAATAATCACCACAACCTTAGATTTCCCCTATTTTCTTAGGTTGTACCACCATAAGACTAACTAAATCTAAATTTTCAATTAGATATATGATTCTAGCTTTTTACATCTAGTCAATTTCTACCTTGACCTTCATATTCATGTTTAGATTCAATCTATATGGCCACTTTTTATTGGCCTTGCACATTCTTTGCACTTGATGTGCATCTCCCCTAGTGAAGGGTATACAACCTTAAATTCTAATAATTTAGTAGGAAACACTTCCTTATAGTCTCACAATAATTGAAATACCTTAAAGACATGTTGTTATGTCCAATGGTTACTAGTTTTGTTAATGTTCTCAATTTTATTTTGAATTAGTTCTTAATATATCTTACCTTATCACATCTGAATGAAATCCATTAGTTTTTTTTCACCTTCTTATTTGATTATATTAACTTTTTGTGGTTGTTCCTCTTTTATTTTCTCTATGTTCTTTGTTTTAAGTTCCTCTATCTCCCTCTCAAGTTCAAAGAATCCTTTCAAATGATCTAATTATTTTATGTTATTCCATATTCCTTTACAAAACTTCAACATGAATTCCTCTTCCTCCTTTCTAGCCTAATACTCGTTAATGGTTTCATGTAGATTTGTGCTTGACTCACCCTATGATGTTTGTCTCTACATATAAATTACATCTTCCTCTTTCCAATGACATAGGAAGATTTTTAGTTTTTATAGAGCCCTATGCACCATTTGATTTTCATATTCAAATATAAACATTTGAAAGAAATCTTGTTGGACTTGTGGCTAGTTTTTAGTTTCTAACCTATGTTCTCGATGCATGTACCAAGCCCTTGGTAGAGACACTAAGGTGTGTTGAAATACATGTGCCTAATATCTTGGCTCTACTTGCTACAATGACCATACTTCAACACATTTACGATTATGAATTATAGGGCACTAAACCTCTTGTAAGAATGGCCAATTTTTAGAGATGTTAGATGCAACCTAGAATCTAACTCATAGCATTTCATAGATTCTTCCCAATGAAGTTTATTAGATCTATGAATGGCCCACCAACTCATAGCAACTATTTTTAATGCATAGTTCAATGTACTAGCTTACATGCATTTATCTAGGACATGATTTTATAACCTAAAAAGAAATTATGCTAGATATTTTATAGTAAAATATTGTGGCATCTATCTTTCATCAGTGTACACCATTCACATGGGCCTTATTTCATGATCTCCCCTTGCCTAGTTTATCATATGCACATTCAAATCTCCACTTATGAAAGAAGTTACTTCCCATGGGAAATTCCATTCTTGTCTAGGTTTAATGTAATCTCTATTTGTGGAAGTTACTTGATATAGTTGATCAATTTAACTTAGTATGAAAATGCACAGAAGGAGACTTGCATTCTTCCATGTAGAAATGTGGGCAAATATTAAGCATATGGACTGGTAGGGCCAAAAATTGATGTATTTTCTATAGCTATGGTATATGTTTTCCATGTTGTGAGAAGTAGGTATATTTTATACTTCGCACAACTTTGGATTTTGGTTTTATGTTGAATTTAAACCAATTATCATCCTTCTAGACATATGGAAATCATGGTTCTTTTGTTATGGTATATGGTTTGTATTCATCTTTGTTCAAAGGTATGATAATTATAACATCCCCCTAGGGTACCTCAAGCTCGTCAGAAATCATGTTGATAGTCATTCGACCATCATAAGCCCATTTTTTTTATATTAATGCAAGATAGTGTGTATCATCAATATTCAATCAATTAATTCAAAATCCCCATGTAAACTCAAATCATCCACTTTTATCTCAACATCTTCAAGTCTCTCAATGGGTTCAATGTTGGGAAAATGGGTTAGTCCTCACATGTTTGAGAAATTATATTTTTATGTGGTGATAATATATTATACTATGAGTGTAAAAATATAAAGTATGAGAATAATAATAATACAATCTCATATTGAGTTGTATTGAATAGTTATACTTAAGTTGTAACTACAACTCACATCTCTAGCTTTTAGGAGTGTTTCTAGTAAGTTTTGGGATAAGAGAGATATGTGGAGAGATATAGGGGATTTATAGGTGAGGTATATCTCCTTGAATGTAGGAGAAGCCAAAGCCTATAAATATAATATCTCTCAAATAATAAAATGTCCTGAATGAATGAATTGAAAAATTATTAATGTATTGTTAAGTTTTATTATGTGTTTAATTTAAGTATGTAAAAAAATTTAATAGTGGTATCAGAGCAAGCAAGAGAAATAATCAAGTAAGAAAAATAATCCATTATTAATGAGATTCATCCCCAAGTAATATTCAGTTTGTAACTATTAAGCTTTTATACTCTAATCACATTATAGTCTTCTATCAATCACTAGATTATTGGGCAATTACATAGTCTACGCTTCTGTTAAATCTATATATCTTTATCTAAATGTGTGTCATTGTCATTGATTCTACAATTTTGTTCAATTGATCATTCCAACTTCATGCTCAGACTAACAGTTGTATATCATAACTGACTTTAGTTTATCAATATCGTCAATTTGGTTGGCACTTAGCAACCATGTTGTGTGTTCTATAATACCATTGTTTTCAATTTTCCATTTTTCAATGTAAGTTTGCTTTTTACCCAAAGTATTTTACATCTTTATTCACCATTATTGAATTATCACATGGTGCATGAAACTTCTTCATCATCATTGCATTTGTCATATTGTTGTTTGTCTTGTATAAATTTGGTGAAAAGGTTTAAAGTCAAAATTCAAAAAAATAAAAATTAAAAAACAAAAGGACCTATCATTTTTATATTAGATGATCTCCTTTATATGGGAATTTTATAGTCAAAATCCCATGTCATAAGTTTAGTTTTAGTTACAAGTTGCTAATATCAAAGTTTAATACGTTATTTTTTTTAATAGGTGTAGATGTCATTTGTAGTTATACTCTTGTATAGTGGTGATAAAAATGTTCTTAGGTCTAGATTTTGAGTTAAAAGTGTTCTTAAAATATAAAAAAAATGTATGTTGTTTTTAAATTCATCAATGGTTATTATGTTTGTCAAAGATGAATTCAATAATCAAAAATAAGGTCATAGTCTTATTCATTTGTATTTAGCATCAAAGTTATAATAGTCAATATTAGAGTCATTTTATATCATCAAAAGTGTTAAAAAAATCTCTTTATTTTGTAATTGGATGCATTTTCGATGTAACTCAACATCTAAGATATTTCACATTATGGGGGGATCTCTTTAACAACCTAGCAACCTGAGCCTTAAAGATAATTTTTCTAAATAAGTAGAGATTTGTAAGAGGATGGAGGAAAAGGAAGAAGGAGAAATTTTATCATCCTCTCATCAACCACAAATGATAGGGCCACAATCATGTTATGGCATCTTTTTTTATCGCGTGTTTTTTTCACTATGGGGTTGTAGAAAATAAGAACAGATGAAGCATTCATGTTCATGTTATGTAATATGTGAGCATAATTTTTATGCATTTTCCCCTAATATAATTTATTGATGAGAGCTAATAAAAATATTATAGCATCATTATATTATGGTTGTTGGTTAGCCACTTGTAAAACCATCATGTTGTAGTTATTGGTTAGCCACTTGTAAAACCAACATGTTATGGTTATTGGTGAACCACTTGTAAAACCATCTTGTTGAGGTTATTGGTGAATCCTGATAAAACCATCCTATTGTGGTTTGTGGTTAGTCACTTGTAAAACCATCCTTTTCATTATTATTAAACCAATTATAAAACTATCATGTTGTGGTTGTTGGTTAACCACTTGTAAAACTATCATTTTTTATTGTTATTAAACCAATTGTCAAATCATCATTGAGTTTGTTGGATGTCTTGAAAAACCATCTAAATCATGAGCAAGCAAAGGCCACATGTTGCATTAAAAGATTGATGTTTTCCCCATGTTCATAATAAGGGGGAATGTTAGGAAAATAGGTTAGTACTCACATGTTTGAGAAATTATATTTGTATGTGGTGATAATATATTATAATGTGAGTAGAAAAATATAAAGTATGAGAATAATAATAGTATAATCTCATATTGAGTTGTATTTAATAGTTATACATAAATTATAACTAAAACTCACATCTCTAATCTTTAGAAGTGTTTATAGTAAGACTTGGGATAAGAGAGATGCATGGAGAGATATATGGAATTTATAGGTAAGGTCTATTTTCTTGTATGTAGGAGAATCCAAATCCGATCAATGTAATATCTCTTTAATAATAAAATGTATCGAAAGGAGGAATTGAAAATTATTAGTGTGTTGTTAAGTTTTATTATGGGTTTAATTTATGCAACTCTATAAAAAAGTTAACATTCAACTCAAACATAATATGCTAAACTAAGAGTAATAGATATATAATTTAGAGTAGGTATATCAATGGATTCTAAATTTGATCTAGGATTCATGTTCATGATGCTATCGAAAATAAAAATAGCATTCAAAAATTCATATCATACATATTCATTCTAGCATCCACATCCCATGGATTTTTTGGTATTGACATACCAAACTACCATCTCTGCTCTATGTTTTTCCCTTGTGCATAATCCAACATATTTTGCAATAAATTTGTTATATTTTGGTAATACCCTTGTTTCATAGAGTATTTATCAATTTGAGTAAATATGTTAGGGCTATGACCACTCCATATTGTTGTAGGATTCAAATGATATGGCCATATATTTGAGTATCCACTATCACATAATCTCCTTCAAAATCATTTTGATGTTGGATTGATTATATCAATTGGGTTACTTCATTCATCATATTTCACTCTCTTTTAGGATTTGTGAACTTATATTTTAACACTATTTTTATCAAATTCTCTTGAGGCCTCCCTAGCATTGGAAGACCTTGATCCTTATCCTGATTTGTAGTGATAGCCTAGGCAAAATCTTAATCCTTAGGGTGAGACTACACCATGTAAACATTGTGCATTATATTTATCTTCACTTTGCTTATCCAATATAAGGCAATCTTTATTGTTATATTTTCCAATAATCTTCTAGTATACACATAATGTTTGCCTATACATATTTCAAGTAAAATTACGTGTGACATGATTCAAATCACCACATATGAAACAATTGAATATGCCTTGACTATCTATATCTTTTCCTATAATTTTGATTTCCTCCTTAAAATCCACCTTTTTAACCTCCTTGATATCCTCCCTACCTCTATGGTTATCCCTATCCTTGTTTTCCATCATACCCTCTATATTGATTCTGAGGAGAAGGAGGTGTCCAACTTTATTATTGTTGAGGTGATGTAGGAGTCCATCCTTTTTGATATTATAGTGAAGGGGGTGTCCACCTTGATGGATACTAGGGAGATTAGGATGTCTAACCTAATTGGTATTGTGGTGATTTTGAATTAAACTCTATTTTATATTATGGATATGGAGCAGTCCACCTAGTAGTAGGTTATGCAGCTAAAGGACCCCAACCACCTTCTTCTACAATCTTAACATCTAGGTTAGACACACTTACCTTGGCAACTGGAGGCTTTTAGGAGACTACTATAAATATTTATGGTGATATCCTCTTTCATCTCTTGAGGATCCTTACAATTCTTCTCATTATGATTGTGATATTTTCATAGGTTACATAACACGCTATGAGATTATTGTATATACAACTATAATAAGTGACATTTCATTGTAGAATATCTGATAGTACGACATATTTCATAGAACTCTATCTTAATATTCAGACATTGTGGTCTTGTGATGTCCTTCATATCCACACTTAATGCACCATATTGGCACTCATAGTTTATTTTCCTCTTATATTTCCTCCATTATATGTTGGACTACATCTAGCTTAGCATCAATGTTTGTAACACAAGGAGGATACTTTCCACATTCTTCTATTTATTTCACTTGGATCATAGTGAACCTTGCATAGGATTTTGTAGTGAACTAAACTTGTGATATGGCAAACTAAATCATGTATCACAAACCTTCTAAGAATCAAGCAAACTTATTTGAGCCTTGAAATTGGAAGTTTACCTTATTCATCATGTTTAATAATTTGTAATCATAGTCCTAGATAAATTCTCCTAGTTTCTACCTAATATCCTTCAAATCTTGAATAGTTTGACTCACACACTTCTACATCTTTAATTCTCTAATTAGTTTGTCTTTGACCTATGTAAGATTCATTTATCCATGGTTATTTTTAAATATGAACTCTAGAGCTCTACCAGTCAAAACCCCTATCACCATTTTCATCATCTGTTATCACACCTTTAACCTACCACTTCATTTCACAGGTTAGAAAATACTATTTTGGTTCAGAAGGCCCATCATATGTTTCCAAAATATCAAATTTTCATGAAGGAACTTCCATATTTCATGTAATGAAACTAGATATGATTGTATTTCTAGGGTTTAATTTTATTGGAGTCTACAAGATTGATGCCAATGTACTTAGAGTACCAATAGTCTTGAAATCAATAGTTTTTCCAACTTCCTTCTTATTCTTCACCAATTTATGTACAACTTCATCAAACCACATCTTCACTTTGATATCTTTCAAACTACTATCTTCAATTGTTAAATTAGGCATAGAGGATGCTTCCCCTTAGAGTGAATGAATCATATCTATAGTTTTTATCCTACATGAACATGAATATGCCTTGAGTTTCATAGTGAATTCTTTGAGAGGTTATTCTTATTTGTCCCCAATAAATTTTACCTCTATAACTACTTTCTAAGCCTATTATTAAGTTGATATAATTACCTCATTGCAACTTATTATCAGCGTCTATGATCTCTTTCTTATACTTTATTCAGTTTCATTCCCAATTTTTTATTATTTTAGATGTTTTTTTATGGTTCCTTTGGTGTTCTTCACTCCTCTACTTTGAATTATCTATATTCTCCTAGAGGTATATCTCTTCATAATTTCCTCCTAGCTTCTTAACTAGATATATTCATGGTTACTTGTGGCCCTTTATCTTCTGCACAAATCTACTTGTTTCATCTTTTTTTTTGGTTCATCTCTCATTGAAGTCCCAGAATTACTTTTTCATTTTTTTTCTTTTCATTATCCATATTCTGGGTTTAGGTTTAGGCTTCTTGGTTTAACTCTTATTCAATCAACTCCTAGTTTTCATCCCCATAGTGCCTTAAGTGACCACTCTTTGTCGGATGGAATTGGCATCGTGGCTTTTTTGACAACCAACATTTTGAACATCACATGAATTCATTATAAAAACTTAACCTATATTCCTATAATAAATAGGTCATAAGTAGCTATGAAAATAATATATCCTTAGACAATAATTTTTGTGATGTACCCATAAATTGTAGTCCTTACCCATTGCCCAATCTCAATGGACTCGTTAGTATCTAACTTGCATATTTTTTCCAACTTTACTTCATTCCAGACAAAATGTTCCATTTCTTGTGGTTTGAAGTAGTAGTATTCCATCCTAAACAACCATGATGATAGTAACTCTATCAACTCACACCATAATATCTGATAAATTTCATTGTGAATATGTTCATAAATGGTCTCTTCTATAGAACCTATTATTATTTTGGCTTCTTTCATTATGAACCTATGTATACTTTCATCTAGCTAATTTTTAATATCTCTTTAGCTAGGTAACCATTTCAACATGTTCATGTCTTGGCAACAGAACCATTTTTAGTAGTGATCCTTGAAATTACCCATCAAGACATATCAATTGTTGTAGTATGTGATATTTCAATGTGACTATAAATATTCTACAATAATTTTCAATAGGTTAAGGATAATTCCATACTTATTCATGTGCAACTCTTACTTTCATATTTTTCATTAGTGTTTATTCTTCTACAAATATTTTACAAACTTAGAGAGTTTATTAATAATGAATAACTAGGATATGTTAAATCACAAGAAAGATGCAATTAATTTAGAGATAGATTACACACTCAAATTATAGTTAACAATAGATTACTCAAGGAAAACCATGTACTGATATCAATTAAATTACAGCTCAAGTTTAACCTCTTCTTTTACAATGACAATATATGTGTGTGTGTGTGTGTGTGTGTGTGTGTGTGTGTGTGTGTGTGTGTGTGTGTGTGTGTGTGTGTGTGTGTGTGTGTGTGTGTGTGTGAAGATATAATGACTCTTTATTTTCATGACATTTCATTTTCCAAAACAAAGGGAAATGTTCAACTTATATGGAACTTTTATATCCTACATGAGACCATATTTTATACAAAATATACTTTTTTGCCTAAATATATACAAAAATATTCATGCAAACTTTTGATTCACATATTTATACCAACATTCATACACACTTGGGTACATATGCATGGGCATATGCACAATAGTTTATAAGAATGTGATTACAAGTTTTCATGTACATATATATTTGAGATACAAGTTCTCAAATTCAGCATTTAGATGTATAACATTCTATATCAGTTGGTAAAAATTCAAGGGGTCATGATAATGGTTCATGCACATGCACAACAACATAGTATAATTGAATAGGAAATGGTGTTAGGATAAAATAAAACATAAATTTATCTCCAAATCACATACAAGATAAACTATGAAATGAATCAATTAAACATATAAAAAATAATCATAAACATGCATAAAATAGGAGACACCAAATTTAATGTGGTTCACCCAAGATAGGATACATCCACCAAACTTGTCTAGTTTATTATTTCCATCAATACAAAGGAGAAACAAATCTTGAAACAAAACCTGTTACACCTCTCTACCTTCTCTTCCTCCTATCTCTATGTATAATATGTTTTTTTTCATCTCAACCATGTATCAATATATTTTAGGTCAAAAAACACCTAAACATAACCTCTACCATCAGATCTAGAAACCTTTAATCGATGGCCCAGATTGACTATGAAATTACAAGTTTACAAGGTAATTTTAATTAAAAAATTGCTTTGGGGTCGTTACCCCCAAACCCCCACCGAGGTGTGTGGCCCTCAAACCCTGTAAGGGGGGTTCCCCCCTTGAAACTCCTCATGCCATCAGGGATACAAAGAATGGGATCCAAAACCTAGCTAAAATAACATCATAATTTTAACCTCTAATCCTAGAAGATAATTAGGCTCCACACCTAACAATCTCCCACTTGGAGACTAATTGTAGAAACTCCACTACTACTACATCCACTATACTATCTGGACCTGGACAAGTTCATTAATTTAATTATCATCCATGAAGACCAATTTAAGTTAAACAAATCTTCAACTTCTCTCTTGTAACTACCTTGGTCATCATATCCACAAGATTTTTACTGGTATGTATCTTCTACAATTTTAGTTGCTCTTCCTCTATCACTGAATGAATGAAATGATACCACAACTAAATATGTTTTGTTCTGGAGTGAAAAGTTGATTTTTTAGCTAAATGGATTGCATTATGACTATCACTATATAGAGTACATATTTTTTGACTATGTCCCAATTCTTCCATCAACCTCTGTAACCAAATTATTTCTTTGCTTGCTTCTATAGCAGCAACATACTTAGCCTATGTGGTTAAAAGTGCCACAACATTCTATAACCATGATACCCAACTAACTTTTATACCACCTACTGTAAACACATACCCTGTAGCACTTCTTCTACCATCCAAGTCACCTGCCATATCTGAGTCAACATATCCCTGTAATGTCACATTTGATCCACCATAGCTTAACATTGTATCTATGGTCCCTCTTAAGTAATGAAGGATCCATTTTACTGCCTTCCAATGTTCCTTTCTTAGATCACTCATGAACCTACTCACCACTCTCATTACATGTGTAATGTTTGGCCTCATACACACCATTGTATACATTAAACTACCAATTACTGATGAATATGGAATTATAGATATCAAATTCTTTTCTTTTTACATTTTAGGACATTGTTCCTTTGTTAATTTAATGTGTGCATCCAAAGGTGTCCCAACTGATTATGTATCCTACATAGTAAATTTTTCCAACACTTTTTTTATGTACTCTCCCTGTGATAATTCTAGCTTCCTATTCTTTTTTATCTCTAGTTATCCTCATACTAAGGATCTATTTAGCTGCACCTAGATCCTTAATAGAAAAGCTATCACTTAATTATTTCTTGAGTACATTAATATTTTGCATGTTGGAACTAGCTACAAGCATATCATCTACATATAAAATCAAAATAATGTAGTTGCCAGTTTCAAAACTTTTAAAATATACACAATAGTCTGAATGACATCTAAAATAACCCTATTCTATCATAAAACTATCAAATTTCAAATACCACTACCTTGGAGCTTGTTTTAGGCCATACAAACTCTTCTTCAACTTGTACACCATTTTCTCCTTATCTTTGACTTCATATCCCTGTGGTTGATCCATATATATTTCTTTCTCCAAGTCACCATGAAGGAATGTAGTCTTCACATCTAACTATTCAAGGTGTAAATCTTCTACTTCTACCAAACTAAAATAGCTCTTATAGAAGTCATTATAACTACTGGAGAAAATATTTTTTCAAAGTCTGTAGCTTTCTTTTGTGCAAAACCTTTAACCACCATTCTAGCCTTGAATTTATTTTTACCTTCTTTTTCCTATTTTATCATGTATACCCACTTATTATGTAATGCCTTCTTTCCTTTGGGAAGCTCCACCAAATCCCATGTCTAGTTTTCCATTAGAGAATCATATTCCTCATCCATAGCTTGCTCCCATTTATACTTGGCATCAATCTGCACTGCTTCTTCATAGATTTTTATCTCACCACCATCAATAACTAATAAATAATATAAAAAAGGAGAAAAATGATCAAGTGGTCTACTTACTCTTGCAAATTTTCTAACAGGGGTTTGATGTACTTGTTCCTATTGCACCTTTTGATCAAGAACCTATGGGGCATGTGTTTTTGTAATGTCTTCTAATATTGTATATTTCTTTTTGGATTCTTCTTGCTTCTTTTCCTACAACTGGTCCCTGTACATGACTTTTTCATGGAACACAACATATCTACTCCTAATTATTTTTTTATCTCCTATATTCCACAATCAAAATCCATAGTCATTAGTTACATAACCAATAAATGTGCATTTTTGAGATTTAGCTTCTAACTTATTCCTATGATCTTTGTCAAAATAATAAAATGCTTCACAACCAAAAAATCTTAGAAAATAATAATCTACCTTCTTTCCAATCCATGCCTTCTCTAGTATTCCACCATCTAAAGCACTTGAAGGTCCTCTATTTATCAAATAAATTGCTATAATTACAACATCTACCCAAAACTCTAAAGGCAAACCTGCATGCAATCTCATGCATCTAGCACTATCCATAATAGTCTTATTAATTATCTCTAACACACCATTCTATTGTGGTGTTCTTGAAATTATTTTATGTCTATGAATTCCACTTTTTGAACAATAATTATTAAAAGTGTTACTACAATACTCACCTCCATTATCTGATCTGAGACATTTTATTTTTAAACCTATTTTATTTTCAACTAAGGCTTTCCATTTCTTGAATGTATCAAAAACATCAGACTTATTTTTTATATAGTATACCCAAACCTTCCTTGTTACATCATCAATAAATGTAACGTAATAATTTGAACCATCAAGTGAAGATATTTGAGCTGGTCCCCATACATCTATATGGACAAGCTCTAGCTTTTGTTCCTTCTTGGTTGGTCCAACCCTAAGAAACCTCACACATTTTTTTCCCATATACATAGTGCTCAAAAAAATCTAGATCTAATTCTTTCAAACTTGGTAGTTTATCTTTTTCATGTAGAGCTTTCATTCCCTTTTCACTCATGTGGCCAAGTCTATAATGCCACAAAGCTACATCTTTACCTATAGCAATTATAGCACAAGATGAATTAACAGTATCTATAGACAAAAATAAAGTGCTTACTTTTTTACCTTTTATAACCACCATAGAAATCTTTGTAACCTTCCATGATTTGGCTATAAATGTGACCATACAACCTTCACAACCCAGCTACCCTACAGAGGTCAGATTCCTCTTCAATCTTAGAACATGCCTGACATCTTTCAACACCCAAGCATTCTCATTTTATAATTTAACCTGAACACTTTATTTTATAATAATACTATAGGGTTCATCATCACCAAGGTAAACATTACCATAATTACCTTGAATGTAATCTATGAAATAATGTCTATGTGGGGTAGCATGAAAAGAAGCACCTGAATCTAAAACCCAAGATTTAGCAATATTATCCAAACAAAGTATAAGAGAATCTTGTAGTACATCACCTGCTACATTTGCTTCTCTATTAACTTTCTTTTGGTCTTTACCCAATTTATCCTTTCAAAACCATTACTCTTTCTTTGTGTGTCCTAGTTTTTCACATATCCAACATTCCATCTTACCTCTTGATTTAGATCTTGCACCCCCTTTTGATTTTCCACAGTTTCCTTTTTCTCTATTCTTTTTCCTTCCTCTATTCTCTACTATTAATGCATTTCCAGATATGGATGTTTCACTTGTGTTTTTCCTTCACATTTCCTCACTTAGGATAACACCCACCACATCTTCAAACTTTAGTTTAGCATTTTTAGACACATATTTGCTTACTACCATTACCAAGCTATTATAGCTTTCAAGCAAGGAACAAAGAATGAGAAGATCCCTAACTTCATCATCAAAGTCAATATTTATAGAATGTAATTTACTATTAACTATGTTAAACTCATTTAAATGATTTGGTACTGAACCATTTTTCGACATTTTCATATTAAATAATTTTTTCATCAAAAATATTTTATTTGAGGCAGAGGGTTTTTCATATAACTTACCTAATGCACTCGTAAGAACTTTAATTGTCTTATCTTGTGATATGTTGAATGCTATATAATATGCAAGGCACAACCATATGGTTCTAAGGGATTTTCGATCCAATAGTTTCTAAACTTCATCTGACATTGTAGATGGCTTTTTGACTTGCCCTGCCAATGGCAAATACAGGCCCTTCTGGTAAAGGTAATCCTCCATTTGCATCTTCCACAATCCAAAGTTATATCAATTAAAATTCTCCACCTTATATTTATTTTCATCTACCATATCTCCCACTCAAGGTCAAACCCTTTTCTTCTTGTGATTTAAAAATATGCAAATAAAACCTTCACTCTCATACCACTTGTTAGGATAAAATAAAATTCAGATTTATCCCCAAATCACATACAAAAGAAACTATGAAATGAATCAATAAAACATATAGTAAATAATCATAAGCATACACAAAATAAGAGACACTATATTTAATGTGGTTCACCCAAGATGGGATACATCCACCAAACTTGTCTAGTATATTATTTCTAGCAATACAAGGGAGAAACAAATCCTACAACAAAACCTGTTACACCTCTCTACCTTCTTTGCCTCCTCTCTCTATGTATAATATGATTTTTTTCATCTCAACCATATATCAATATATTTTAAGGTGAAAAACACCTAAACATGACCTCTACCATTATATCTAGAAGCCTTTAATCGATGGCCTAGATTGACTATGAAATTACAAATTTACAAGGCAATTTTAATTTAAAAAATTACTTCAGGGGAATTTCCCCCAAACCCTCATCAGGGCATGTGGTCCTCAAACCCCACAAGGGGGGTTCCCCCCTTGCAACACCCCACACCATGAGGGTTACAAAGAATGGGATGCAAAAATTGGTTGAAATAATATCAAAATTTTAACCTCTGATCCTATAAGACAATCAGGTTCCACACCTAACAAATGGTTTTAATTCTACTTCATTATTATCAACTATAAAGTCATGATGGGTGCATGGACATTATCCATTATATTTTAATCATGCATTATATTCTACATTGAGAAAAACTACAAAATCAAAATATGCGTTCATGATAGGTGCATGGACATTGTTCATTCTTTTTCAATCCTTCATTTTTGTTTTTATATGGATTGAACTTGATTAAACTAGAGCGAAACATTACAATTAAATATATAATCAATCTATAGTTATTGATCACTTTATTTGAGTGAACCTTGCCTGATGGTTCTCTCATTTACTTATGTAGTTATTTTTGTAAGTAAACCTGGCCTCATGGTTCTCTTTTTTTCATGCATAATAAATTGGCCTAGTAAATTGTGTACTTTTCCCAATGTTCATGATGGTTGTTACATCATTTACTTTTCCCCATGTTAATGAGGGTTAGGGCATGATGCATTCCCAACTCAAGACCCTATATAATTACACAATTTTGGGGAATGATCACTGTAACTATCCATGTGATTCAAAAAAGAGGCATAGTTATCTAATTATTTAAGGAAGTGTTATCCTCAACAAGTTACAAGGCAAGATGGTTTAATCACATACAACTGTATTCCTTCCTTTCTCTTAATTTTTTTCAATTATCAATTTTAGATTTTAGATTTTACATGTGAGCATTTACTACACATTCATCACAGGTTTACATGAAGCAAAGTTTTACATTAGATCCATCTCTCAAAAGGCAAATTGTGTTGTGCATACTCAAGTAAATTTTATCCTTTTACTCTATAAATTTCATTACTAGAATAAAAGAGGGAAATTTTTAGGTATTAAAATTTGGCCTTTGGTATATGATAATGATAATCCTGACACACATATACATTACATGACTTGAGTACCTAACCAAGGTCTTAATATGCCATTATCTCACACTTGCATGATATTTTATGATTCAACCCTTTCTTTATACTATTACACACTTGTAGGAATCACATTATCTATTTCTAACCTTCTAAAGATCTTGCATAAGCATCCCTAGACTCTCAACTCAATTCACTTGTACAAAGATTGATTTCACCAAACCTGGTCAGTATTACTAGTCAATACTCAATTATTTGGTTAGAACTGACCCCCTCCCAACAATGGTTATTTTATAAAATCAAACCCATCCTTAGGATTAGCCCATCATCTAGTATGTTAGCGGCATGATAAATTATTCAATTATATCCATATATGAAAAAATCAAGGTGTCATTCAAAATGGATTGGTCACTTATCTATTATGCATCTATATACCATTACACACCAAGTAAATTTTCCCTCTTCTTTAAAATTTGAAAACCTATCACTAGGAGAAGTCACAAGCCAAGTCTGAAGCACTTAAAATCCAAGTCAAAGTAAGAATTATCAAATACCAAATCCATGTCTTTAGTTACATCTGTATATCGAAGGATCACAATTGCATAATCCCATTAGGTGGGAGACCTATGCATATGTTTATTTCCTTCCTTAGAGTATTGGATATGTAGGAAGCAGTGAATCATCAGATGGGGGTTATTAAGGTCAGCTCAGCTCATTACACTACCCCATTTTTATAGGTTTATAGCCCTCATAAGTACACCTAGGGTTTCAAGGAAAAGGATATTGATTTCAAGAATTACATGCATCATCAAAGTTTGAGATTATAAACACAAATCAAGTAAAGATAGTTGCAAGTGGTCATATAGTCACTATCTTCTAATTCTACGTAGGTCAGTTTTCACTAGCAGGTCAGTATCGATGAATGATACTTATCTAATCTTGTGAAACCAACCCAATGTATATAGTGAATTAGTACCAAAACTGAATGAACTACAAGCCTACATATCTCTAATTTTCACTTATGTAATTTAGTCATAGTTAGATAGTCAACTAGAAAAGTTAAGTGTCATTATATCTTTAGTAATGTTCATATTTAGCATATTCTCTTATCAAATTAGAAGAATCAATCTCAGTATTTTATGTTTAGATTTATGCTTGAATGTCATATCTATTGATATAAATTATTTCAAACTTATATCTTAAATAGATTAATCTCTCCCATTAATCCAAATTAGGGTTAAATAAATAGATATCATGTAAATATTGATTGGTATGATGCATCCTCATATGAGGATGAGATAGCATGGGTCAATAAATATGTCTTGATGTATGAGTGTGATAGGGAATAAAGTTTTTCCCTAATGTAAACTATGTATGTGTCTGAGATATATAATAGTAATCTCAAGGAAATAGTTAATGGCATATAAAAATCATCATATAATTATATGTATGTAGGAATTTGTAATCTCTTGATATATCCAGCATAAGATGAATAATGCTTCATATGTAGAATATATGTATGAATAATGCTTTTAAAGAATACATGGGTGTTATTCCCCTAAAAGCATGATGTAAATATAGATATAATTGATAAATCCCACAAGATGTATGTGGGTATGATGAACCTAAAGGTATTAAATAACATCTATAGTGTGAAGAGTGAAGTGATAGTAGAATGTCCTCACTGACATAAGATATAAAAAATGAATAACTCATGGGGAATGTGTGGGTACAATGTCCCTAATGGCATAATCAAATCTCATGTATAGAAATGGTGAAATTACATGATGTTCATTGGATTCTTTAAGGGTTTTCCTTCTAATGTATCCAGGAGATAGGTTCCTCTACCAAGTTTCTTTATAGCAACAAAGGGACCTAGTTATTTTGGTTTGAATTTGTCTTTATGTTCTTTATCCACATTTGTATTATTTTGATTCTCTTAGATTATTAAGTCATCAATATAGAATTCTCTTGATCTTATATTTTTGTTGTGATCTTTCTTTAGGCTATTTTGATAAACTCTCAAGTGTTTAAGGCCATGTGTCCATGTTTAATATAACATTTCCAACTGATGTAATTAGTTTTCCTAATGTTAATTATCATTGATGAAGTCTTAAAGGGGTAATCATAAAGAATAAATCTCAAGATCAAGAGAGAGAAGAAGCTCCACATCATAAATAAGATAATAAGGGGTTTCCCCCATAGGTTTATTAATGCTTGTACAATAAGGGCATAAGGCATAAATAATCTTATTATGCCAATCTTCACCATGTTTAGTAAAAATTTCAGCTAAAATGTTCAAATTGTCTTATTAATAGCTCTGGGATAATAAGCAGTGGAAAATGTATGTAAAATCTTGTACTTGGCATAAAACTTCTTAATTTTCCTATTATTTAAATATGAACCATTATCTATAATAATCACATGTGGGAGGCCAAATAGAGATATAATATTTCATTAGAAATATACAAAGGTCATCACCAGTAATAAACCTTAAACAAATTACTTCAACCCCATTGATAAAGTATTTAGTTGATATCTTAATAAGATTATGACATTTCATGATGGTGGATTAATTTTGCCTACTATATCAAAACCACAAATATAAAATGGGCAAGGGGACATAATGGGTTGTAATTATTGAGATGGTGCATGTGTTAGATTATTGTGTTGTTGGATTTGCTCACAAAATTTTGTATATTTTTTAAAATCATATTCCATGGAAGCCCAATAGTAACCCATTTATAATAATTTAAATGGAATTAATTTTACACTAAAATGGACACCACATTCTCTATCATAAACCTATTGTGAGATAAATTTTGCTTCTTCTTTTCCAATGCATCTAAGTAACTAATTATTGAAGAATATTTTGAAAAGAGCACCATTAATGATAACATATGAAATGGCATCTCTTCTCCATTTCAGTTTATCATTTTACAAAAATATACAAGACTAGTCTCATCAGATAAAAAAAAATTAGATGTTGATATACCTCTTTGGGTTATTGGTGTCATTATCAATAGCAAAAACTTTTAATTGGTTGAGAGATGGTAGTGAAACAATCTAGTTGTAGTATCTTAATAGTAAGTATAACATGATAATCCATAATGTTTATATGAATAAGCGAAGCATTACTAGCCATATCATTGACATGGTAATTGTTTCTTCCATGAATGTTGCCAATCTGAAAGTCATCAAAGCAAGCAATCAAACTATGAACTATATCTTGATATGCTCATAGTTTTTCTTCCTTAGTTTGATAAGTTCATGTTACTTAATTTATGAAAAGTTGAGAATCATCATAAAAAATTATTTATTTTATCTTTAAAGTGTGAGTGATGTGTAAACATATAACTAAAGCCCCATTTATTACTACATTGTTAGTACATGAGGAAATCAATCTATATACTAGTGGCATGGTTTGAGCTTGTGGTGTCACTAAAATAATGTTAGCCCTGGAACCTAAAGTACATTTGGACCAATAAAATTACATTGTCCATGTTTTCTTATATTGGGACACATAA